>JAQFXU010001158.1:0-33134 GCA_034693705.1 Spatulosminthurus flaviceps
TGTGCAGGAATGTTTTCCTGAAGGGCTCAAATTTAACAAGGTTCACTGTTTTAACACAGTAATTGTTCCTGTTTTGTGAAGTTGTTATATTTTTGGCCTACAGGAAATCAAAATTCCTGTTTACCCCAGTGTGATTGTAGCAAATGGGAGTAATCCTGTAAACATTGAACTCTTGTGGAAGCGAGAGCGTAACAAAAACAAAGTGGCTAGATACGTGGATATTATAAAGGATGACATTCTACATAGAAAAGTCTGTAATTAAATGTTAAGCATAAAGAACATCTGTAACGTATTATATCACAATTTACATGTATCTATATTAGCTATATGCTGTAGTAACAAAACTATATGGTAAAGACAAAGTTAGAAAATCCAAATTTGCATTCATCCTCAGCTTCTCTGCACCTGCTGCTGTTGCTTCGCTGCATATGGAGGACTTGATGAAATTGTAAATACATTAGCAAACTTGAATATTATCCTCACGATAATAAAGCAACTCTATATACAAGACTTTAATAACAAGCTTGATTCTCAAAGTCATATTGTTGTAATTTCGTATGATTCTTTCTATTTACATAGCAACATACGTGTACTACCTATAGGCCATTGTATGTAACTTGAAAAGTAATAAAAGTTACTGTGTAAAGTTGCACATGAGATCTTCTCCTACCACGTTCAAAGGCTTGTAAATATTCACAACAATATTTACTATACACATAGTGGAAGAATGTAGAAGGAAAAAAGTACGTGTGTGAAAGAGGCTCACTCACTTGAAAAATTCAGTGTTGTAGTTTTGTATGAAAAAAATATTGTTGATATTGTGCGTAAGACTATATAGAAAATAATAGAAGGAGTAGTAAGTGTAGTAAGTAGCGTAGCAGAGGAAGGAAAAATGAGATTAGATTAGAAAAATTGTAAAAGAGAAATAATAAAAAGAAAAGAAAAAAAGTCTGGAAGTTCCAAGTTTCTGGCGATTGTTTCTACTTGAGCTTTATACTTTATATATGAAGGATTTTGTTGTTGTAGCTTAAGTGAAGCAGAAAAATTTTGGGTAAAACATTTAGGAAAAGTTTTGCATGAAATTTTTACGCTTCTGTTATCATAAAACAACGTCAAGGTACTACCTACCTTTTCCGTTTTGTTTCCCTTTGCAGACAGAGAGAGAAAAAAAATCTCCAGAAATTGTTTACATGTAGACACAATAAAAGATTGGGTTTCATATGGAGCATTGTAGCACGTACGAAACGGAGAGAGAGAGAGATGAAAAGGAGAGAAAAAAGAGTTGGAATATTTCTTTTCATGTAGTTACCACCATACCTTGCATATATTTTAGTACGTGAGATACATATGTATTGTTGTGTATGTATTTAGTTCGTGTGTGTGTGAGGAGGGTGAATTTTTTTAAGGAAAAAAGTGGGCGTTGGGCGCCAAAAAAGATAGTCTTGACTTGCTTTTGACTCTTTGAGCAACACACACACACATACAAACACATACACACAATTCTATGTATGTTACATCATAGGGACGTGAATGTGTAGAGACGATAGGGAACACACGGTGAAGAAGGGATAATGTAATGGGTCTTTATACGTATCTAAATCGGCACATCGCATGCGGATTCTGCAGATGGAAAAATCAATGAGGAGAAGTTGACTTGCCTTCCTCTCCTTCACTTTTCTCCCGTCCAATGAGTTCACTCTACATTACCTCCTTCCTCATTGGCTCCCGGCCCGGTTATTTCTTCCAAGTGCAGCCCCGCCGTTTCTACATACTCCAAACTCCTTGCTATATATAAACTTCAAGTCCCTCTCTCTATACAATTCTTACGCTTTTCTCTCTCTCTCCCCTTCTCTTCTTCCTCTCGTGGATTTTATGAGAGAGAATCCTCTCTCTCGCTCTTTCTCTCTCTCTCTCTCTCACAAGAAGATTCACTTTACACCCGCGTAAAGGATAATTATTATTATAGGGAGAAGTATTTTCACCATATGTACAAATGCCTGGTTAGCTTCAGCTATATAGTCAGCTGTGGTACTAGTAGTTAAGTAATGGGTTAGGAATTGTCTCTCTGTTGTTGTAGAACCCTTTGCTCACATTTCCAACTCCTACTATTTCCAAATGTATACACAACAACAACAGCAACAACCTTGCTGACATTGCATTCCTTACGCAGAAGACGGGTTCTTGAATGGATTCCCTTAACAAATTCATACAAATGCATCTCATTGCGTAAGCTTCCCCTCTCTCTCTCTCTCTCTCTCATTCCTATTCCTGCAGCAAACATTTCTGGTAACCAAGAACTTAAACATTTCCTTTCTTTAAGCTTGGTTAAATCCTTAAACTTTGGAAATTAAATTTCTAATGTCATCCTGAATTTATATAAATCATTTATTTTACTACCACACCATTGATACTTTCCTACACACAGGGCCAATGTAGGAAGCTTCTTAAAGGGAATGAAAATAGGAAATTCAGAGCAGAATGCTATGTAACGTAAAATTGTTGGGGAATAGGATTTTGTTTCATCGAAATTCTCAAATAGTTTTTTTTGTGTGATTAATGCAAATGGTATAGTATAGCTTTAAATTCAAGTTTATAGTGTGTAATGTTATATTGATCTGTGAATGTGTAGAGTCTTTTTGAGGAAAGTTATTTAGATTTCTTGTGTCTGTTGGGATTGTGGGAAGTTGTGAAGATTATTAAATGTAAACAAGCTGCGGAACAAAGTTAGGTGGAGGTTTGAAAGAAGTTTCATTGAAATTCGTAGAGATTTTAGTATGTGCATGTATTTATATTATATGATGTACATTTTGCTTGCATATGTGATCGGAAGCGAACCCTATATTTTATGTAAATGTATTATCAGTGTGTGATATATACATGTTGAGATCCCAAGAGTATAAAAAGCTCTGTAGAAATTTCAATCCCCCAAACGCCTACCACAAATTGATCTTCAAAAGGCCTCTCGTAACTATTAACGCATACACAGGCCGCCTATATACGGTTCCCACAAAACTCTTGCTCATTCTTTAGCAAACTGAATTATTTCGAGAGATAGGAATGAAATTTGAGCAAATTATAACCAAACAAAAAACTCTCGAGTTAGTTCATATTACATACGCACAATCCTTATTGGCTTCCCCCTTACTAAAAATTACCGTGTTTATATACAGTTTTAATATTTACATTACAATGTCCCTTGAGAGTGCAAAATAGATAACTAGCTTTATGTGGGAGATCGAATGGAGGGGAATTTTTCGAATGGATCGAAACTTTACGCATCGATTAGGATCCGCGAACTTTATATTATTTTACGACACTCAATCTTTGTTACACTTCTTGGAATAACGGAATGAACTTCACCAATAGATTACAGGACTAGTGATTTGATAACCCAGAAAATGCATTTGCAGTCCGTTGCATTCCCCTGTTCTAACTTTTAGCGTTAGCGTGTAAAGTCCGTGAATTTTTTAGATTCCAAATTTATTTTTGTGCAATCAATTTATTAGTCTGGTCTATTAACCTTACTCCTTTTGAGCGATATATGAATATGACCCTATATATTAAGACTTGTGGAACAAATGCTATTTGAGCAGCAAATATAATAGTGGATGTGGTAGGATGCGGTAGCTTTTATAAATAAAGTAATTTTAATCACCCAAGTTCATTATATGTAATTACTGGAACGAAAGCCACAACTACTTGAATTTTATATGGTCTTTCAGTCCCATCGAGTGTCACGAGGTCGATTGTATAGTAACTTTCAATGGAAATTACACCCAAGCCCAACCCTATAAGGAAAATGTAAATAGTGAATGCACCACTTTTTATGTTATCCTTAATTTAAAATGTATTTTCTCCTAGAGTCATTATACGCTAACTGAGTAATAAGATTTTTTATAGTATTCTTATATGACGGAAGGAAATGATTTTTTTACTATGGGATTAGTACTTATACACATTAGTACACATTAGCAGTAGGCATGGCCCTAACTGTTCTTTACAGAGATAGGAGTTATTACTTATGTTCCACCTACACTTAGAGGATACACAAGGAGTGTATGGGCAGGAGTTTGCATAAAGGTACACACTTTTTGTCTCAAGTACATTAAATCCGATTCGGTATTCTTTCAAAACCCATTCAAGGATCCTCTGTCCATGTTGTCAAGTGGGTGGTTGAACAAGTTGGAGCAAATGGCAAGGCAAAGTTACTCAAATCCCAGGTCGTCTCGGATTTTGTTTGTGTTTATGGAACAAGGACATGCATAGAGTTTGGAACAAGTAGGTAGTACTGTATCTACAATGATTGTATTGGGCTTACAGTAGGATTTTTTAAATCTTCGGTTATTTCTTGAGACATAGGCAGGTATATGGAATTCAGTAGGAAATATGATGAAATCAGATGATCATTATAGACGTATGCAAAACTTTTAGTTGGAGATGGGAAAGTACATAGGTAATGGTCAAGAGTATACGAGCATAAGGAGTTTATCTATATGTGAAGAGAACTAGGATGAAAAACTACACATATTCAAGTTACATAAGCCTGCGTATGTAATTATATGTAGGTAGAAAGGGAAACATAGTGAAACAAGTGGATTGAAATCGTAAGGTTAAATAAAAAATATAGAGAGACTCATAATATGGATGTTGTCGTTGGTTGTTACGGCCGAGACAATGTTTGCACTGAACTCCATGTTGAATCCATTGAGTAACTCTATAGCTGAAAACTTGGAGATGATGATGATGGTGAGAGAGGAGGACGAAAGCCAACTTCAACCAACGTACTATACTTGTCTCATACTACGTTCTTCTTTTGGAGTGGATGAGCACGCTGGATGGAGGATGTGGAGTTTAAAAAGATGGCAAGGAAGCAACGAGAGAGAGAGAGTTACACAAGTTATAAGATAACAGAAACTTGAAGAGTGTAGTAGGGAGAAGACGATATGCTAAGCAAACATTGAAATTCAAAGGAATAGCCGCTTTTTTCAGTGAGGACCTTACCTCTATATACATAATCATTGTTGATCATCATCATCATTGCCATCATTGTCAGCGGAGTCGCAGCGTCATCGTCATTCTCGATCGATTGTCGGCGTTCGTATTGTTCTCATACTTCCCATCATCCTAGACTCACTGACTGTAAGTTAGTGAGAGAAGAGATACGAGTCAGGACATAGACAGAACCAGCAAATTGATGAACACACCAACGAGCCCACCCAAAATCCACGTTTACTCTACTACCTTTTATCCTTAAGTACACAGACCAATCTCAGTCCTCACATTGGCCTTTGAGTTGCATCCACCTTCCTAAAATAATACAAGACAGGTCAGAGTTAGTGTTCTTCTCCGTGCACATTTCTCCAAGTGTTTGCTCCTTTTTCCTCTTCTCATTCTGTCAACTAACCCTGCAAACTGCTAATAAGCATGGGCATTGTCAATACCTACCTGTATCTTGTGTAAATGGTGGGATGAATTAAGCACGAATTACTAAATCCTGCCCTTGACTTACCTTAAAGCCCTTCGAAATTTTGCACGAAATTTAAAGTCTACTAGCCAAATTACTAAGGGCGTTGTCATAATTTTGTGGCTGTGCACACTTGACCGTTTTACCTCAACTCCAAAACCCAACGAAATAGAACCGAGCACATATTAAATTATCCCATGCACTATCCATCTTGATCCAACTTCAAACTGAGTCAAAAGTTGTTGCAGAATTGCAATGGAGTGCAATCAATCCGAGTTCTCAAGAACTTCTACATAAGAATCGGTTGCAAAGGGTAGGAAGCCGCTGGTAATCAAAAAGTCCAACTGCACTTGAATTCAATGTTTTCAGTAGTAGCAATACTAGCAATACGTTCTTAAGTTTCTCATGAGATAAAACTTGAGAATAATTGGAAATTGATAGAGAGACGAATTGAGCCCATGCATGTGCATCTTACCTGATTATGGAGATAGGCGTATATAGTTCCAGACAAACGAAAGGAAAGGAGTAGAGACAAATCTACATGCAGGGCTGAGCCCAAGTCTGACTCGAGTAGAAGTGTGGGTATTGAGCAAGAGATTTATTGTATCCTGTGTGGATGTAGTAGGCGATAGCTGCAGGAAGGTCTATAAATTTTCGAGAAAGGCGAACGATGGTGGTGGAAAGAAAGAGACGAATAGAGAGACCCTCGCCAAAGTCATTGGAGCCGAAGCCAATAATATCTTGAAGGGATAATTGCCAATGACAGCTATCGTCAGCGACATGGGGGGTGAGACTGAGGCACACTTACAGTCATCTTCCACTAGAAGTTCTTGCTCCCAACACATATAGGACAATTTGGCATAGGCAAAACATTGGATCCAGAGCTTTAGCTATTTCTAAAGTAACTTACAAAACTCCCCAACTTATCTCTATAGCAATCTTAAAAATGATACTAAATTTTGCCTTACAGAAAGCAATGGCTATGTAACATTAAATCGTATCGGGTATCTTTGAAGTATATAACGATGTATTTACAGTACAGATACAGGCTATTGCTATGAAAAAGGTTTGCTAATGGAAAATCTATAACTTACTAGGCAAGAGATCACCATTGTTGTGGGAAGATCAAAACCATCTTCATTTTAGGTAGTTAGTCTCGTCTTTTTTCTCTCTCCTTGGCTCATTCTCTCATCCTTCCACACATTTCACTCTGGTCATTGTGTCCCGATGAATGCCTTCTATAAAGTCAAGGATCCAATTTTATGTCTAAAACTATTTACTTGTCCCTCCTAATACAAAAAACAAGTATTTCTATACATATGAACATTTAATGGCTCATATTAGATCTCCAGCCTAGTTATACATATACATAAGCGTTTTGCCTTTAAGTTTTTCTCATTCATATGTGATAAAAGTACTCTTGAAATCTGGGGATTCTCTCACTCTATGTATAGTATGCTGAGAATGTAGCCAGATTGATAATATTACTTGATTATAAGTATGCTACAGATATATAGAAAAAGCATTGGATTGCCATTATTAGGTTGTATGTATTTATTTGTCAGGGAAAGCCCCACACGACCCTTATCCCTATGCACTTGATAGATACTCGGTCATTGATGGTTGCCATTAAGAACTGCTCATTCAGAGTCCCAGAAGCAGTATCTCTCAAGTATGAACATATACTTATTAGATATACTTGGTACAAAAGTATATTGCTACTCGCTACTCTCCTCTCATATTAATGACTCTCTACGGAATCAAGTGAATGGGCCAAGCTCCTCTCATAATTCATTTCCTCAACGAATACAAATAATAATCGGCTAATAGAATTTTTGCGGTTGAGCTGATGATGAATCAATGCTCCAGACATTATTAGTTTTGCCGATTACCACAGAAGCATAAAGCAATTTTCGGCTTTGGTAATTACCGTATCTTCTTTCATTTACGGATGTCGTTACATTATCGTATGAGTAGAAAATTAAATTTACCAAGGAAATTATTCATACAATAATAATAAAAATATTGCTCCCTTATTTTTGATACATTGAATTTCTTCACATTCCTACCTTTCTAGACAGCGACCTTAGTTCGTTTATTTATTTCTTGAGTAGGAGAATATTTGATTAATGAGCGAATGTAAGGGATGGGCGGTGATGTAAAAGTATGTTTGATACATTGAATTGCATTGACGAGAATTTCAGGCAAACCTTTAGATTGACTGAATGAATTGACTGACTGACTCAAATGAAATGAAGATATTCTATCAATTTTTTCACCAATCCACGTAGCCTGACAAGCTGGACAGGATTTGAACGACATTCACCATGTCCACAATCCTAGTAGTGGGAAATATATGTGTGCTTATGAATGTAGACTTTTATTTTTATAATGTTTATACTTACTCAAGAGGAGGTTTCTATACATATTACATGCATTTTTAATAGATACTGTAGAAGATAAGGCTGTCGCTCAGAACCCCATGGATCTACATACAAGCTATTAAAGGTCTCATGAATAATATACTAATCACCATGAATGCATAAATGGATCCTCCGTACTATCATACATGTAAAGTACAATGTATGCTTGAGGTGTTGGTCTGAACAGCCGGTATTTTTGGTATGGTCTGGCTCTCCGCTCCACATTATCTCGTGGTGTAGTCACGGAATCAACCAGAAAGTCACCTCATATAAGGCCCAGCTGAATTGATAATAATGTTCTGTATATGTAGGTCCTATGGTAATAAATGTTCTTTATATGCATATGTATTTATATGTATTATATGGAAACAACTGCTCCAGCTATATGGTTCTTGTGTGTAAATCATCTGTGATCGTATGAATGACTCAATAGGCCATGAATGAATAGAAAATGGATGAGAGTGTAGTGTGGGGTAAATACAGCGGAAGGGTAACTCTGTTAACGGTAGGGGTGCTGATTTTAGGGCCATCATCATCATGAATGCCAAGCATAAGAAAACAATGAATGACACGGCTTTGATATGGTTCACTATAGAATCCATATGCACACACATAAGGTACAATTTGGAAAGCTATTTCAGGTATAAGCCCTTAAACTACCCTCTAAACGGTTCCACTGATGTACTTGTACCATAACAGATAGCTATATAACAATTATTATAGGGAAAAGTCATGCTAAAAGTAGGATTTGTAATGGTAAACATATACAACAAGTGAGATTAGAATTTAATATGTTTTCCAAGGAGGCTCGTCGTTCACCTCTTTCTCTCCCTATAGATTTTTCTGAGGTGACATACGTCCAGTATTTTCACCATGCCTTTTTTTCAACGCTTATAGCTAACCTGCTCCATCCCTTAGCACACATTTTGTATGTATCTTACTTTGTACACTTAAAATTTGCTTGGGCTTGATTACAACAGTAGTGAACTACTACCAGGAAAATCCTATTGAGAGAGATGCACAACTGTTCCCGTTACGCATCTCTGCTTCAGCAACAATGAAATCCTAGACTTGTCTCGGCCTCTTTGTGCTTTGTCTGTGTGTAGGTCCTTTTCAGTAAATATTAAAATAATTGAATGGGACACATTTGACTTTCCTCCTGCCCTCTTGTCTCTTGTTCTCTCTCCTCTCTCGCTCTTTCTCTTCATTTCACTCATTCCTTTATTTCATTTTAATTGACACATTTCCTCCATGTATCTCCATTATGTCGTTTATTTCACTCCGATGATAGCTATGTAGACTAGACTCCGTCCTCATGGTTGTTTTTTAGCGAAAGGAAATTTAATCATTTATTGATGTGTATGAATTTAACCTTATTTTAATCTTTTTTCCTGCTCGCAACTAACTGTAACGGATAACAAAGAGCTTGTAATTCGGAGGGTGGATTTTGTTTACAATCACATTTACAGTGTATGCTCTTTTGTAATGATTAAAGTAAGCCCTGGGCTCTGCCTCCGGCAACGATCTTCCGGTAACCGGGTAATTTGCTTAATAAACCGGGAGGAACCTTTAGCATGAAAGTATTGAATTAAATTAGGTATATAGCTTCCTCAGGTCTCGTCTGTGTTTTTCACAGGTGGGGGGAGCTTTTACTGAGAAAAAACTTGTTTATAAAAAGACCTTTGGATTTATATGATTGAATGTAATTTAATTAGGAGAGGAGAGAGAGAGAGAAATTACCTCGAGTCCTTTTGATATGCATGTCATATGATGTAACTAAAAGAATAATTGATTTTCATGGTTCTTCATTTTTGACACATATTCATATGTAATGTAGTTGGGGGGACAGAATTGACAGAGAGAAAGGGAGTGAGAAACCTTGAGGGTAGGATTTTTTTTAAAAGAGCATTAAAATTCAAAGCTCTGTTTTTTTAAGTGAGAAAAAAATTCATGGTGAATTAAAAGGAACAAAAGTGTAAGTGAAATTGTTTTTAAAAGTGGATGCGTGGAATAGTATTACTTTTCTCCTACAATATAAAGCCTAAGCTCCTAGGATTGGATCAAGCTGTTGTTCCGCACGTAAAAATTCAGTGTGAGTAAGAGAAAGAGAGAGAGAGTAATCGGGACTTTCAGTTGGGGTTAACAATAAGGAAAGAGCTAATAATACTCAATCCGTATATACACGCCGTTTGTAGTTTTCAGTTTGCACAAAAGCTTCGGTCCGCACGTTTGATTGAGCTGTCAAGTGTGTATTTTTTAAGACTATACCGTAGACTGTACACGCCGACTGATAAAATACTGGGAGACAGTGAACGCCCTTGCACTTGTGAAATCCATCAGATGGAAAATGAAAATATGAGGCCGTATAAACAATGTTTCCATATGTAGCTCCTACACGAACACACAAACCCTTCAACACGTTCCAATGATAAATATTCCCTCTATATCAAATGCACAAGGATTGCATAGGCTCAGAATTACAGTTACGTAACATATAGAAAAGAGAGCGAACGAGAGAGAGAGAGAGGAAAAAGTAGAAAAAACCTGACAGTGAGAAAAAGAGAGGATTTAGAAAGTATATAAACTAAAAGGGACTCAATGATTTTGTTTTCTTTACAGACTCATCGGAGTCAGGGACGATACCAAGTAAAATACGGGAAGGTCGTGGAAATGGGAAATCCGAAGGGAAGCCCACACGAGTTCGGACCGTTCTCAATGAGAAACAACTTCATACACTAAGAACGTGCTACAATGCAAATCCTCGTCCTGATGCCCTCATGAAGGAACAGTTGGTCGAGATGACAGGCCTGAGTCCTCGTGTCATTCGGGTCTGGTTCCAAAACAAACGCTGCAAAGATAAAAAGAAAGCCATTGCCATGAAAATTATGCAGCAGCAGGAAAAGGTATGTTTCCCTCCAGTACACATTTTACTACTGAAACTATTTAACTTTATGCTATTTGCCTACATTTATTGTAGACCCCTTAATATAATCTATTACTGCAGCTGCATTTTACAAAAGAATTGTCTTTTGATTTGCAAGAGCTCTGGATTTGATCCAGAGTCGTAATAGAAAAGTTGCAATTTTTTTTCTTTTTTTTTGGGACGGGAAAAAAATGTACGTCACCCTACAGAAATAATTGATAGGGAAATTCTCCCTTCGCAGTCAGATCCAGGTTAGGAAAAGAGGAGAATGCAAGGAGGATTGTTAGAGTGGGTGACGCGGAGAGACTCTTGAAAAGGTGGAGATGGAGGTTGTAGTAGGAATAAGCTATGTGTAGTGGTAGGCGTTCGTTCTCAATGTCAGTGTTAAATTTTAATGAGGACGCGACATGAAATATTCAAGAGATTATACAAGTTTGAGTATCGGAACGACACACACACAGACTAACCACATGAAATGATAACCATTGAGCAGGAGTACAGTAGTCATGATAATTCTTCCTATATACTCACCCTGTGTGAGTCTCCCAGTCACAGAGACGGTCCTCAGACAAATAAATTTCCAATATGTACAACACAATAGGAGTGAAAAAATACTCCATCTGTTCTATAAACAAAGATGACTTTCCACTAGTTACAATTTAATCATCATAATTATATCTAGCTCACAGGGCATTGACATAGATACACGTTCTTTCACTCACAACAAAACCGTCTGCATAATGTACACATGCAGTTCATTCCCAAAGGTAATCTTAACTGTTGAGTCTCGCTATTCTTACACACACACACACATCCGAGTTATATACTACAATTCTGGATAAACGCACCAACACGCAAACTCTTACCTCTCTCTTACTACAAGCCAATGAAACTCTCAAGTTCCAGTAACTTTATACGTATACAGCCTATGTTATGCCATGCTTTGAAAGAGAAGAGGGGGGTAAGATTAGTACTGGAGTTATTTTTGTATAGGGATAGCAGATGGGACAAAATAAAATATTCAATAGAAACTGCAGCAGGAAAATTATTTTTGAAAAAGTCATATTGACGGGAATTTAATCATGACATAAATAGAAACTGATGGTGTGGGGGACTCGTGCCGGTCATGCTCAATGTCTCACAATGTTATGATCATTACACTGTTTTGCGTGAGTGTATCGCCCAACAATGGCCAAGCATATAATGAAGATATAAAAAGATCTTAGCCTCAAAAGCTTTACATACACACTTTCCATATATAACCGTATAGAACAAGTTACAAAAATAGATGATCACTTCAAGCCACGGACTGGTCTGATGCTCCGCTCAGATAATGTTCTACATCCATGCGATAGATGTTTAGATACATAAGTAGTAACTATTACATGGATTTATACACATAAACTAAAACCCACACTTGATATGTGGAGGAGGACGGTCCTTATATATAAATTGATATAGGACCGATACTAGGCTGAAGGCTGAAGGGAATTGCTGACATTGAGCTGGACTTTTTCCGAGAGTAAACTTCATTATGACCCTTCATATGGCTACATTACTACCACCACCGGAGAGAAACTTTTTTATTAGGTTTGAATCATATAGGGAGGAGGGTGGCCTCTATAATTGCAATGCAATTCTATGGTAGCTCCTGTATATACATTTGAATAAAGGGCATGAGGGCAAGTAAGGCAGACTCGAGGCAAGTGGATTAAATGACGGAACTGCAGAAGGACGGGTGAATTCGTAGCTTTAGAAGAAGTATCTGGAATATCCTGTACTAAAACATTGGCTGTATTGTTAGGGTAGGGAGATAAAGTTACTCCCTGCACTTTTGATTGATGTGGAGGAGTAATTGGAAGTGATGGGACTTCAAACATTTGTACGTGTACATTAGCAGGTTGTAGCAACGAAGCGAAAAAAATTTTTTTGCAAATAAGCTGCAATTATTCAAGTGTAGTGGAAAAGCCTTGTATCTTTCTGTGTAAAATGCTTGTTATTTTCTTGTAATTTGATAAGATTATTATTATTATTGTGAAAGTAAATGTGATATAAAGAATCCTAACGCGAGAATTCTATGTATGATTTTTAACATCAGCAATCTTGGATTTTCCAGGAAGGAAGGAAGATGGGTTATGGTTCCATGCAGGGTATCCCTATGATAGCATCCAGCCCTGTAAGACATGAAAGTCCTTTAGGAATGAATCCTGTCGAGGTTCAATCATACCAACCGCCATGGAAAGCCCTCTCAGATTTTGCTCTTCACACCGACCTCGACCGACTTGACCCTTCCGCACCCCCCTTCCAGCAACTTGTCAATCAGGTCAGTGTTGTGTAGGCCTTGATGTTGTATGTATTTTAGTACTAACGTTCTAAGTGAACCCTAACAATACCCACCTACTCTCTATTATTACTTCCGACCCTAGTCCCTACAACTCACTTAACTGAATTCCTAGTGTCATTTCTATGCCGTGTATTTTTAAGGTGTAGAATTTTTATATATATTTATATATGCGGAAGATAACATTAACTCAATTCACACAAGGCTTGTTCTCATTCCATAGTCTTATCACAAGGGCTTGGATAAACACACAGGTTTTATTTATGACCCGGCTACGGAGACTGTAGGTTAAGTCCAGAACCGCCTTTAATTTATGTACACGACATTGTTTTCTCAAGCTAATTATCATAATTATCTTATCATACTATACGTGTCTTTCCTCAGCCTATCTGTTTCTCTGTACAGAGCGCCAACCAGATGGTTACGAGTTTTGCGTTCACACTCACGCTCTTCTCTCTCTCACTCCATCACTTACTATTCTCCCAGACTTATTCTCTCCTCAAAGGCACAGTTGACAAAATTCATCTCTCTCTCTCTTTCTGAATAATTCTCTCAATCTCACTCTCTCCTATCCAGGAACATTATTTCCCTTAAAAACACACCAGCTAAATAAATAGAGGCTACTTCATGATATGATAATAGACTTGCTGACTCTTTCTCTCTGTCTCTAACTGGGAAGGCAGGTTCCATAGTTACTTCTAATTTCTCACCATGCCAACCTTTAAAACTTCCATTACTTCCTATATAAATGCACTTAAAAAAAATTACTAGGTATTTACAAATCCCATTAATTATGTCTCACGTGATGAAGTGTTCAACATTCAAATATAAGGGAAATTATCTTTTAATTTATCACAGGAATTAAGATTAAAAAGTATTCCTATATAGCGGATAAAGCATTGTAAAATAAATTATTTTCATTGGATAGCAATCCAATAGAGCCTAATTTATGTAGAAACCAATATGTAGATTTAGATTAGAATTTATCGTCTGAAGTTGGTTGCCCTTTTGGTACTAAAAACTCTCGCAGAATCCACGGATGATTTCCTTTATGAAATGAATGAATGTAAAATATTTACAATTTAAACAATAAGCGGCGTTGAATAAAAATAGGATAAGTATCTACACGAATACTAAGAAGTGAGAAGATGTCTACCTTGTGATGATTATTAAATATGTCAATGATATGTAAATAAACACTGTACCTGACTTTTTATAATGGTTAAAGAATATTTTACCTCAACTTTTCCATAAGTAAAATCTTGTTATTTTCACACACCCTCAAAGTTTTCCTCCTTTTGTGAATTTTATAATAATTTATTTAAGTTTTGAAGAAAACAATCTTGAAATTGGCAAAAATCAAAGGAAATAAAATATATTTTTTTCATTATCCCATATATATATATATATAAATGAGAATGTCAACAACATATACAGAGCATATATAGAATCTCAAGCATTCATAACATCGTAGCATTTTTATATCTAAAATATATAAACATATATATAAGGAAAAGCTGCTCAACTTGATTCTCCTGTGAACTTGAGATGATTAAGGAGAACAGGTTGGGCTAGGTATTAAAATAGTCATTAAAGGTACAAAACTTGAAACAAATCTCATCGGACGTTTCCTACCGTGTCAACACTTTATGTTCCCAATGTTCTGTACTCGCAGAGTCAGTCATTCGCAAATTATCTGGCAAAAATACAATTTGTACATGATTTCCAGTTGTAAATGTTACGGATCCTAGACTTACACACAAACAAATAGTATTAGAGGCAGAGTCCATATACGAGTCCTTATCAAAAAGGGAGGATTCCACAATTATGTACACAAAGCTTGGCTATCAAAAGTCATAGATAGAGAAATGAAATAAAAAAAATTAGATTAGAAAATTAACTAATTAATTAGAAAAGGTAAAGGTCTAATCTAAGACTGTGTCTGTTTCCTTCAAGATAAATTATTTTTTATTGGTGAGGGCAAGGGGTTTCCACCTCTAGCCCACAAATACATATACTTGACTCTGGCTTTAAGTGTGTCTTAATTAAAACATGCATGTGGTCTCCCTCATCTTCCTGCCTTGTGTCTGCACTCATTCCGACCTTTGGGGACATGGTGGTGAGTAGTTCAAGATTGTTGATAGCTTGTTCATTTAAATATAACTCGAATATGTTGGAACGACATACTAAACGTATATACCCTTATGTTTCAAGCTATAATTATCACTGTTGTCAATTGAATATCTTCAGGAGTGAGATTATAAGCTTATATAAATATGTATAGGGAAAAAAGTGACGAGTTTTGGCCTAAGGTGCCGTTGGAGTGAGAAAGAGAAAGAGAGAAACAAAAAGTAAAGGTGGAGAGAAGAATTATGGCTGTCTCGTATTGTGGACATCCTGGCGCGACGCAAACACCTTTGCAATGCTCCTTTAAGTCCCACTGGCAGCAGCAGCAGCGCCTCGTATACTTGTGCCGTTGTGTCAGTCTTGTTTTTCGCCCTATTTGAAGTCTCCTATCTTATCCCTGTATCTCCACTGATCATCCTCTCTAGTCTAGTCCCTGGAACATTCATCACCCTCCAATATACACAACACACTACGTAACATTTCCACTACAATACATTGACTCTACAATCCTAGTCAATGTTCTACACTCCAAGAGTTATAAATATACATGTAAATATGTACGGCACATGATGTAAGAGAATTCGAAGTTTTTTTCTGGAAAAATCCAGGAAATTCATTCACTATATCTACCTCTCTCATACATTTACTAAATACAAGGCAATTACAATCTAAAACAGGCGGACAGGTAGGTATGAACATGTAGACTTAATAGGGAGTAAGCCTATTTAATAGCATGGGCAGCTTATTGGTGGTATCCTCTCTGTGTAATGTACTTTAAGAAGCATATTATATCTATAGGAAGCATCCTTCACTGTATGTGTAGGAGTCTAGGATTTTTATATGTAAGTGCAAAGGATGAGCAGGTTGAAAAAGAGACTGGGTCGCTTTTGCCAATACGAACATAAAAAGTGGCGCCTGCTTCCGTCTTTCCATAAATTTTCTAATTGTGGCTTCATAAATATGTTTATAAAGAGAACCCTTGGATGTGGTTTGAAAAAAAAACTCCTCTGTATAATATGTTTGTTTTAAGTCTACAGTTTAATTATAGGGGTTAGGCTGTGTTTAATACAGAGCGCACTCTCAAGATGAATCGTTGGTGGTTGACCAATTCCTTTTTATAAGAAGGTGGTTGTGGTGTTGGTGGTAATGATGTGAGAAATTCATTCATTTTTTCTACATATTACAGCTCATTTTACGTCCAATTATCGCCGCCCAGTCTCTCCCATAGATTACAATCAGAGATGGTAATGAGGGTGAAAATATAATTTTACTCTCATTTACTATCCTAAGCAAGTGTCATCGTTCCTGGAGGTACATTTCATTTCCCTTTGACCATGTCCTGGAGTCAAGTTTCAGTCCTTAATGTCTCCAATGAGCTTAGATACGGGCGGATATTGTGAATATTAAATGAGGGAAACAGTGTTAATGGAAGGTATAACCTTTCAAGGATGAACCTGCAATGGTAAAAACGTATGGAGTGGAAATAACTCCTTGCGATTAAGCCTTCTGTCACGTGTGAGACATGCCATTGTCATCATTGTGCTAAGGAAGGATGAGTCCTGAAATTATAAATAGTAATTTTACTTTTTCGTACGGGGATTTTTTAATTTCAAGAAATCAAGAGGTTTTATCTTGCGTAAGTCCTCTTACGTCCTTTCTGTGTCTACAAAATGTTGTCTAAGGAAATCAGCTTCCAATTTTTCCACGGACAGTTGATAAAGGAATGGTGTGTTGATAAAAATAGTATCAAGTTCTAGTATAATAATTAATCCTTGGTAACAACTGTAGGTTTTGTAATCATATGAGAAAAGTATAGGAAGATAACGAGAGGAAAGGGAGGCTGAGATTGAAGCACATTTTTATTTATTTACATTTTTTATCCGTAGACCATGTGAATTTGTAAATGACGAGATAAATACATGATGGCTGACTCTCAGGGTGTTACTACATTGAGGAGAGGGAAATGTTTCCCGGCAAAAATGATAACGGGGACAATTACAGCTGATTAATTATTATGGTAAGAGGTGTAAATTAATAACTGTGCGAAATTGATGCGTAACCTTAGCGGAATTTGCAAGGATTTTTCTCGAATAATAAAATTTCTACCGACGCTGTCTTAATGAAAGCTATTTTAATTGAAGTAACATTCTACGTCACTACGTCAGCCTGAGGTTTCATGGGAAGGAATTTAAATTTGGAAGAGGATTAAAATTGTGAGACGAGTCTAAGATTTTAATGTTATTTTAAAGGAGTGAGTTTGTATGAAACTGCGGGTGAATTGTAGAGGATCGGTAGAATTGAAGTGAGAAGATGTACGTGTGCCCGTCACACGGTCGTTCACTGGACACTTGGAGTTGTACAAAAGTCAATATTGTAGATTCGCTATCGAATCAAATAAATATGTCCTGTCCTTGTGGTCTCACTGATGTCATTCGGATCCTTTATGGTCTTTTTGGTCGGCATTCTCTGAAAGGGAAACTTGAGAGTAGGAACCAAGAAAAGACGACGAAAAGCTGCCCAGCGGCTTTTCTGCCTTCACACACACACACTACTAAACTTCCTTGCCACATAAGTTACATATACAAAGGAAAAACTTAGTCTCTCTCTCTCTCTCTCTCTTGGTCTTAAGCTCCGTCTCTGGAGTTTTCCAGCTTCCTTCAACCCTCGACAGTCTCCTGTTCTTGTGGACTTCTTTACTTGAAGACATCAAGTCAGAGTTTTGTAATCGTTAAAAGTTTCTCTTTCAAGTTTCTCTTGGGCTATATAAACATATATATATTTATATATCAATATTATATTACTACATATTGAATCATATGCAGCTAAAGAGAGGACTTTTTTATAAGAAACTTTCCGGCTGCCATCATTTAATCAACTCTACACACACACTGGCTTCCCCAGTATTACTAGAATCATCTTATCCTTGTCAATGGTATGGGTTGTAGAAAAGTCAGAAATTTTGATTCTTTCGTGATTCCACTGACTCTTAGTCCCTTGGCTCATCACCACTTGGATAAGATTTGATATGTACATAACTTGAGTGGCTTGGTTTCTTCCCTAATAATGTGAGGAAGTTAAACTCGTCCTGACGATTCACACACGCACTTGTTCCTAATCAATGCAAACGGCATGCCTCATTAGAATTTACATAAATACTTTGGGGATGTAGCCAAAATCTATAGACTTTCATGTTCTTTGGTAACTGGATGAGTTCCCTTGACAACTATCGTCGGAGGAAGAAGCTAGACAGAAAGAGAAGAGAGTGAGAGTTAAAAAAGAGCGGAACATCATGTCGGATTTTTATCCGATCCTATCTTTAATAGAATAACTATGAGTGTTGTGTTGGCAATGAGGATGTTCTCCTCATCATTGAACACCTACGGAATTGCATTTGAAGTCTTTTGTCGCAAAGGCACCAACGTTCCGAAATTTCTCTCCATTCCATTTAATAGCCTTGAAAATAATTAACGAAGCAAGAACATTTGATTTTATCGGGGGTGTTAAGAACCACCATTTCTCCAGTGTATAAAAGTACCTTTATGCTCTTGCCTTATGTACACTTACGGACGTTGTAAACCTCTCAGCAGTATCTCACCGGCTTAAAAAAACTACCTACTTGAGCTTGAGTCTTGAACATTCTCCAAGTCATTTCCAGGCAAATTAACTGGTGATTGTGTCAACTGATTTTTATTTCTAATTTCTCTCTCTATATATACTAACTAAATAAATACGAGTTGCATTTCAGTGCAGCCTAAAAGGCTTAAAACAAGTAAAGGCTCGTGATTATAATTGTAAATGTGTATATTTTGACACCAAAAATATGGATTTTGTCACCAAGGATAAATAAGTGTGAAGCCTATGAAATATGATTTATTATAATTATTAGACTTTCATAAAGCTTTTTCTTTCACAAAGAAAAATCGTCATAAAACTATGTAGAACTTTCTTGTAGGTGGGATTCTATACAGAATTATAGGAGCAAGGTAATCAAAGCATAAGAAGTTATAGACAGTCTTTTGACACGTGGAAAATGGTTTTGTTCCTTCCAGACAAAGATCAAGACCCCCATGGAAGAGTATGGAAATGATTTGAGAATGTGCATATAAATAAATTACAATTGCATAATTTATGGTTTTACTTAACACGCGAGCTTCTCGTTCCTCTTGGTATTTTTTTCCCTTTCTACATCCATATAAAATATATACTCCCTTCCCCTACCTGTTAGCATGTAGGCTCAAAGTTGACTTTACAACTCAAGTAAGGTGTCATAAAGTCATGTGTCTATAGAGTTAAACATTTAGTATATTTTCCACACTTGGTGAATTCGTACAAACTATGGAGATGTTTTTTCCTATTACAACAATGCAATGGAGAAAGAAAATAACATTTATGGCAAAAACATATGAGGGAATGTTGGAGGGTCCACGTCTGTACGGATATATTGCCGAGATACGTATGTAAAATTTATTTCCATGGACATGTTTTGTTTTAATAGGAAAAGCCTTTAGAGGAATAGGCTCTTAGTTCAACAATTCAACACATGAGTTTTGGTCATGTACAAGCTATTTAGAATGAAGGAGAGAGAGAGAAAGAAATGAGATGTGAGATTAAAGAAAACATGTGCGTTTGAAGGAGCCTGTGCGAATTCACACGGTCATAAAGTTAAGGAAATTCAGGAGCGATACTGCCACCTGATACCTTTTAAGCTTTCCTCTTCTCTTATAAATTTGACATGCGGACCCACCTCACTTTATTGCCCTCACATGCTTTTAATTTTTATACGAAAATCTCCTCCCAAAATCTTTAATTTTCTCATTATTTACAAAATAATCAAAACAAACCTTTCAAATAGTCTTAAAAATGAAATTTCCCATCCTTTCATCACCGTCAGTGGCTGGTGGGAAAATGACTCTGAAAAACTACTCTAGCCTTCGCAATAGCCCAAGCCCAAGTTACTGGTGTAAAAATCTGACAGTGTCTCTTTTAAAAAGCCATTTGTACTCAAATAGATATAATGAATGAGATAAAATGACTGGGGAGTGAAGATAATTTTAAGGATGTTCATGGAAATGTAAACAAAGAGTGTAGGTGAGCAATTACTTAATTTGTTAATTGAACTGACAAGGATGAGTTGTTGCCTAAAGTTTTCACACCATGTTCCCACTTTTCCTCTTGTAATTAATTAAAACGTGAGACTGGCTTTTCATAGACATTTTTTATCCTACAATTTTAAAGGGTTATACAGAGTTCTACAAAAAGTAAAAAACGAAGAAGGCTCAGGGGCAAGATTAAGACACAGGAAATTTATTACACCTTTCAAATATATCTAGCCTATATTTAAGGAGAGGGATAGAAAGGAAAAGCTATCTTTAAGAGGAAGGAAGATAGATAAGGTCCCGTGAATCAAAGAAAGGTGTAAATGGGCTAGGTTTATTTTCATGTTGTGGAAAAAAACGTTCGTGAGTTTTTTCCTAGAACACACTTTTAATCTACAACTTTTTACATGGAAGATATAGGTTGAGAGGAGCTTGTCTAAAAATCATAGAGATGATGGAGGTTATAATATTTCTGACTATCATTTGAAATTATTTAGATAATAAAATAAAATGTTTATGATGTCAGCTATAGATAGTGCGCATAGCCAGGATGTTAAATTTATAGTTGTGATGAGTGACTGCCTGTGTAGGAGTAAATGTGAGTGAGAGAAGGAAAAAAGAGTGAGCCACAACTTATTGGTTGGGTTGGGTCGGCCCTTGTGGTTTCCTCTGGGATTTTCTTATTCTTTCTTCATTGTAATGTCTCCTTCTGCGGAGTCACTTATGTACAGAGGTGTGACTTCCAATTCTTCAACTATTTAAGCGTGAAAGAAACTTTTCCGAAGAACAATATAACCTATTATCCTTAACTGCCTCACTAATTCCTCTCCTTCTCATTACGCTCCATGCAATTGTATGTAAGTTTCTATTGAAAAGATATGGTATGAATTAATGACTAAAATCTTCCTTGACGCTATGTACTGCTTCTCTCCTAAATATATAGCCCCTAATAATAACTAGATGAGTCGAAATCAATTGGGAGTTTATGAAGGAAAGTTTTAAGGTTGAGAGGATTTTGGAAGTAGTGAGAGAGCGAGAGACAGAGAGCGAGAGAGATGGAGGGAGAAATGTCCCTGAGGTTGAGTTGACGTGAGCTTTAGAATGATATTGAGGATTAAAACTTTTAAAATAGTTGCTACTTTGAAGCTGTCTTTTGACCGGATTTATTTCCCTGATAAATTATTCGGCTCCAATCTTTCCAAAGCCGTGTTACCTGTCTCCAGGCTCTGTTCAGACTGACGGGAACATGGAAACATTAAAGGGGAAAAAACAGAGATATGTTTAGTTTAGGTATATAAACCTCGACTGTATCCTTCAACGGAATAGCATTGCTGAGAGAGGGAGAGAGAGAGAGAAACTTGGAGAGACGCTGTCGATCTTCTTCTGATCCACATCTCTTATTGTTAGCTATACATGACGGATCTTTTTTTAATTGTCAAAATATACATGCCACCGCTTAGAAAAGATCTTTCAAAAATTCTTAAAATTAAGTAAAGAAACATTTTTTGTTACACTAAAAAAAGGGTAGGGAATTTTTTGAAAATACGCTGTTAAGATTTTAAAGCTTTTTAAAAGCTTGTCAGGATCTGAAAGGATTTTAAATAAAACAAGAAATGAATTTGTATCGGCTGGTCGTGAAATCGCCAGTGCAGTTTGTAGTTTGAGAAGTGGAAAAAATTGACGGGGCGCATTTATTTGTTAGACAATATTTAGATTTGTCGGGCCAGAGCTTTTAATCTGTCTCATCTCTGATTGACCAGTAGTGAAAGTGTATGAGTATGTATTTTGAAAATGACCTGACATATTGAAATGAGAGGGTGTACGGTGTACAAACAAGCCGGCCTAATCTGTATGGACAAACTAACACCACCCAGCTTTATGTGTAGGAGAGAGGTCAGAAAAAAATTGAAATGAGAAAGATGTTTGACGTGGGGAAGAAGCTTTGGAAGTCAAAAGTAAAGAAGAATTGACAGGGAGAGATGGGAAGATGTGTATGGATGTATCCGATTCTCTCACGTGGATTTATCCCTCTTCGTATCATCTCTCCCGTCCATAGTTTAACAAGACCTCACAGAGAAATATTATGGAAAAAACCATTGAGGAAATCTGCGGTGATGTTCGGATTGAATGTTTTTTCTGTGGATTTTAGTATGAAGGACGGATAGGAATTATCGCATATAGGAAAGAGTAGTGTAATTTTTATTAAAGAAGTGAAGCCAAGCTGATTAGGAAATGAACATTCAAGCCTATCAAAAATGAGTGGCAGACTGAAAGTATACGAATGTCAGATATTTTGGAAAGATATCAAGATCCTCCCGGTGGTCCCTTGACTATAGACTTTTCTCTAATAGTTTAACATTGGAGGAGTCAAATGTGTAACATTTGAGTAGCTTTAAGTATTTCAAGCTTATACGTAGTTAGCCCGCTGGTTTTATTAGAGTTATACTCTCGTGTACTATAGACGAGGAAAAAGTCATTTTTTTTCGAGCCAGCTGCTTTCCATCCACTTTTCTTCTGTCCCTTGATAAATACAGAGGATTGAATGCGCGACGGGTGCTTTGGTGAAGGAAGTGCAATTTGACCCTTTGTAATTGTTCACTTCCTCCTATTTTTATCATGCTAATTATGAGATTGACAGGGTTGGGAGCAGACGAAACTATAACCTCATTTTTAGCTCTTGCTTGTTATAGGTCTTTGGTTTGATAAATTATTTTGTAGCTTGTACATTTATTAATTAGCCTTTTTCTATAGAAAAATCTAAATGAGATTGCTTTTTATTTCATTAATATTGTTTAATGAATGAGAAACTTGTTGAGACTTAATAACTTTTTTCAACGAATTGGGCTCTAAATTGAACCTTTTTTCTTTTGCAAATTGATATGGAGCTTATAAGATAAGAAAAAAGGTCAGTTGTCAAAGAAAAGGGGTCAGGTTTTTAATGCAGTAGCTTGTTGTATTATTTAGAGTGGTCAAGATTTTGACAAGTAATTAATTAAGCCTAGACCTAAAAAGAACTACATTACTTGCTGATCAAGTTATACTCCGTCAATCTCAAGTATAAGTGTAGGCTTGAAATTATGAATGAATCGAATATATATTCATGTACATACACGTAATTAACTTAAAAACGGTTCAACTCCATTTCTCAGCCCCGTTTTTACTGCATTAAATTTTGAGATAATTATTCAAGGAGTCCGTTTGAGAATTCTCAGCATAAATTAAGTTGGAAAGGTTAAAAGGAACTGATAAGAAAATATAACTGCGTACGAATTTCTCCTAGTTTTTCCTCTTCCCTCCTCATACAAATATTGACCGCCAGTTGAGTAATGAAGATTTTTTATTTGAGGGCTGGCTAGAACTAAACCAACCAGTTACAGCCAGTTGGTTTTGATAAACTCAAAGTTATTGGTCATTTTTTAAAAAGAAATTGATAAATATAATGTTATGAAATCAAATTCCATGTTTTTCATTTGCCAATCTTGGCCATATACATTTGATTATACGAAGCTTATCATCATCTCGTGTTTTTTCATTGCAACTCATGTTACCAGGAATTACTTGTTATCCTTCCGAGATCTACGAAGGAAAGACGTAGGAGATTTAATAAATGTCATTGGAATTACATCATGTTTATTTCTATCCCTGGATTTCCAAGAAATGAATTGATTCTTCTCTTTGAAGTTAAGCTATTTGTATGGAGCGTGAAAGGAATGAATGAAATATCTGTATTGTATAACAAAATGAGACTTGTACGCCATTACAAATACTACGCTAACTCTTTAGATTAGCCAAATTCTCAGAAATCTCAGGCTTGGAAGGTTACAGCAATTTAAATTCCCAGCTTTTTGCTATTTTTAGTAGAAAATTTTCTAGTTGCATTTATATTGAAGGACCTTGAGCAGATGAGGCTTCTGCAATTGAATAAAATTCCCTGAAATCCTTTCCCATTCTTTCAACAGGGTCTGGAAAATATCAGGAATTCTTGCATGCTCCTCCGAATTTCGGCTTAGATTTCAATGTAATGGAAAGTGAAATGAAAAGAAAGATAAGCTAAAATAGTCGAAGAAAAGTATGTGGAAGTTTGATAGCGGAGGTTTTGTATTCTCTTTTGAAGAAAATCCAACCATTGCTTCATATCTTTTGAGCCCCTTGACCGAATGTTCGTCTTCCCTTTTTTATATGATTTGCATGAACTTTACAACAAGCCCAAATGGTAAAATCAATTAAGGGGGAAGTAGACTACGAAGAAAGTTAAAGTTTTTTTGTATGTGAATCTCTGCCTTTTTGGAATTGGTAAAAAGATTTTGCTCTCTTTTTTCTTTCGTCGAGTCGAAACCCCATGTTTTTTGGAAGTTTTCTCTTCCACATATACAGAATTTCTTTTTGGAGAATTTAATTTTCTATACAGTTGTTTACTATATGGGAATATATATATATGAAGGAAGAGAATTTTTTAGACGTCAGTCAGTCATAAAAGATACTATAGGAAAGTACGTGTGTACATATTTGAATCGACGGACGTGAGGGCTATAAAAGGCTCATAAAAAGATCGCTTCTGTTCTCTCTCTCTCTCTCTCACTCCCTTCAAAGTTCCATCCTCCTCTACTCCATACAGATATTGCTCCTCTGCTGTTCTTGTGCCTTCTATGAATTATTCATGATTCCCTCCGCTCCTTTCCTTCGACGACGTCGTCTTCGCCGTTCCTCATTCTTTGGCCATCTTTTTTTTCTCTCCCTCTTATTTTCGTCTGCCAAACTCTCCAGCCTCTATAGACTTTCACAATGTTGTGTACTAGTAGCAAGTATTTATATAATACATAAAGAGTGCATATAAGGGTGGAGATATGGGAATGTGAAAAACTGCTCGAGTACAAAATGTCAGCGTCCATTTTGAATGTTAAGTAGTTGTAGGTTCCTCCATTTTTTATCTCTACATGTACTCTTGCTTTATATCTTGTTAATAATTAATTCCACCTGCATTTTCGCTATGGAAATTAGTCCTAGCTCCTAGATATAGCTACTTTTGTTAGCGTCTCTTTTCTCTCTCTGTCTCTCTCTCGTACAGAATTTTAAAGGTCCTATTGATTGGAAAATCCGAGGGCTCTTGTAAATAATGTATGCGTGAATTGCTCATAAATTTTTTTCTTCATCCACGTCAGCAGCCATGTTAGATCCGACTAAATATAAAATGTATGAGAGAGAAAGAGAGAGAAAAATTGGAGGATAAATCTGGAGATAGATTTTCTCTTTAGACTACATAGCTATTTACTTACATGGTACGCGTACGGTATGCATGGAGCGAGCCCAGCAGCAGGGAAATAAATAGAATTGAAGGAAGTTAAATAAACAGATTTTGAAAATTGCTATGGTATTGGTGCTCTTGTTTCGTGACTCTAGTAAGTTTGTCTTATTTTGCTTTTTGGGTGGTACAAGACCCGCCTCATTCAATGTTGACAGCTTCAACTTATTTACACATCCGAGGGAGAGAAAAAAACCTGCGGGAAACCACGCAGCAGTCGTCATCAATTGGAGTATATTCCACACGACTCTGCTTGCTTCTAAAATATTAGAGAATATAAAAAAACAGGGAAAATTCTATATTTTTTTGTATACGAAATATCAATACAATTGAATAGGGTTTATTAGTGGGGATGGGAAATGACATTTTAGACTAGTATTTTTTTTGTTTGCGGTTAAAAAAAGTAAATAATAGTTTAAAATGTATTACTTGTAAGAGGAAAAAATTTAAATCTCAGGGCTAAATTGGATATGAAAGGGAAAAAAGGAAAAGTAAACCACATTTGAGTAAATACAGCTTGCTATTGTTTTGCTAATGGCTCAAATTACCTCAAAAGTTATAAGGTAAAGAGAGAGAGAGAGAAAAGACCGTTCTATTTTTATGTGTACGTACCTATACATACGTTTTATTTATAGGACTTTTTCTATTGGAAGAGTATGTGTAGCTGTAAATATGAGAGTCAATCAGAAACTCATGTCATGTCATCCTGTGTGTGGTCTATCTTCGCGCTCCATCCTGTGTTCCAAGCCCTAATTCAAATGCAATCCGAGATTTTTCCTTATTTACTTTGGCATATGATGACTCCAGAGCGGAGCCCGAGAGATCCTTTGAGGAGGAAAAAAGTTCAACATTTCCTCAAAATTTATAACTTTATTTTATTTATACTATGTCCTATTAAAAAACTACACCTTTCCATTAGTGTATTTTCAATGCAATTTAAATGACTAGTGTACACGTAAGAATCTTGTGGAAAAATAATTCTCTCCATAGACAGCACACGTTTACATACCAACTTTTAAAAGTTGGAACATGTTGTGGATGTAAAATCCGAAAATATCTTTGGTTTTGAAGAAAAAAATCTAACACGCAAATGATCTCAGGATTCTGTCTTCTCTTATTCTTTTACCTTTATACAGGAAAAAATTAAAAGCTTTAATGAGAATATATAAAAGACGTGTAAAAGAGAATCTGTAGGAATACTGAAAATAAGGTAGCATTGGAAGGATTTGACAATTATTGAGTCTAAAGAACGAAAGTCTATGGAACTTAGCTATAGAGTATGTCCTCTGTGTATAATGTTACAAGAAAGAAAGAAATGATGGAGGACACATGTTGGGGAAAACTTGTAATATTTTATAACATCTCTTGTAATATTTACTAAACGACTGAGTTTACCACTTAAAACAAGTAGCACCATGAATTCTGGATTCAAATGAGTCTCTGATAAGATCTTCTCTGGTATTCATATAAAGAGAAACCTTGAGGTATTAGAAACATCTTTAGATCTGTTGATAGAAAGGAAACATATTTATTGTAAAGACTTGTTACTCATAGAATCATGCATAAATTAAAAGTTGAATAGGAAAAAATACAGCCCATAGTCTATAACAAGTATAGGGAACGAATGAACCAGTTAGTAATAGCACGAAGATAAAAATCCCAGTAAATTTTTAAAAGTTGAATTAGCTTTTAACCTCTTGTATTTATCCCAACTAGATCTTAATTAATACTCCGTTATCTCTCAAGTCAGACTCTTCCATACACAAAGTACTACAACAGTAGATAATGTTTCAATCAGACTTTTACACGTCCCCACACATGCACCACATACATTTTCTCCCTTATCTCCTCATTTAATTCCACATACACCTGTCAATAAATTGAAAAAGTTCATCAAAAATCTCAAACTGGTTTTTTTACTTAAATATCCTATACTCTTCTTTATGAATCAAATGTATAGTAATACTATAAGATAAACACATGTATTTTTTCTCACGTAATTTTTATATATACTGGGAAAATCAATTTTACACCTTTTCCACCAGTAAAGATGTGGAGGACTGTAGGAACCGCATATTTCATGGAGTTCCTCCTATAAAGGGTTAAATCTCTTATAGGAGTTAACATTCGAACCAAAGTGAGTTGTATGTTCTTGCAGGGAAATCCAATTTGCAATCTTTTCATATTATACACATAACCTCTGCGGTAAAGGCTTCACAGTGCCATGTACAAGACAATATCTGTCAGAAGAAAATGTTATTTAAAACTTACATCCTTATTTATTTACGTGGACTTGTTGAGACACCTGCCTTTTTAATTTATTTTAGAAATACATAGTAAAAAAATAGTACAAATAAAATAAATGTAAATTATTCTTGCAATTTCAGATGCATGGCTATGACCTGGTCCATAATGGAGGTGGGAATGAGATGCTAATGAACCAGACAGCAACCGACCTGAGTCATCACGATTCGACGGACTCGTATGTCACATACCTGGAAAGTGACGACAGCCTCAATCATGACACGTCCAGTCCTTAACAAACTACTTAATTATTATACTCATAAAAATATATATGTTACTTAAATATAAACTATACAAGCTATACTATCTAAAACACAATGCATACGTTCAAGTACATACTTATATACTAAATGAGAGAAATCTTTAAGCAAGAAATACCACTATATAAATATATCTATGCGGAGAATACTATCTTTATCACTGTAACCGTTACTTAAATTATTATTGCTATTTATTAGCTAATCTTTCATGTCTTAGGAGGAACTTCTAACCAAGTACTTATACACAATGCTGCTCCTATCATTATTATTGTAAAGGAACACACACACGTGTGGCCACAACACCTGTTTCTACGTATCCAAATTAGACAAAAATATATATGATTGTACAGTTTTAATGTAATTTTAGCCAGTGATGATATATAATTTTTAGGTTATAACTGAAATAGTGTTGTTGCGTCGATCACACCATTATGTACGTACATTTTGTCATATTTAAGCTATAACGACTCTATATATATAGATTGTAACAATAAATTATGCAGCTGCAGTTTCAACGGACGTAGTATCTATTTGTGACACCAAAAATTCGAAGCTATAGAAAAATTACATTTGGAAATGTAAACATTTTAGAGATAGAGAGAGAGTACACACGTATTGTATGTATGTGTAATTGACCATGTAAAAAAGTTTGGTGCAGGAACCTTCAGAAAGTAAAAAGATCTTGGTAGGAAAAAATATACAACTTCAAGTAAAATTACATATATAACAGAACATTTTTTGAGACCATAGGACATATTACCAAGGTGTAAAATGATAGAAGGTCCACACAATAATCAATTATTATTATTATTACAGTTAAAAAAAGGATTTCTAAAAGCACCTGTACTTTTTTCCCTCTATAATCGCTACGTATAAAATACCTATACGTATAAAAATACCTAATTACTTATCATTACACTTAAGACAGTTCTAGCTCCTGGATTTTAGCTACTTACGTAGGATTACTATTGGTTATATGTGAAATAAAAAGCATGTAAATTAAATTTAGTGTTCTTCATGAATTTATATAAGCCTGTGAATTGTAAATGTAAATGTATAAAGTTAGGGTTTAGGAAGAATAAAATGTGTAAGAACACCGTAGGGATTTTTAATGTAGAACTGACCATTGTAGGAGAAAGATGTTTAGTGTAACGAGAGAAATGAGAACTTTTTAGTTTTAATCCGTTCAAACACATATAATCGCTCTTGATAATAATTTAATGGCGCATAATATTTTATTACATATAATTTGCAGGTAAAAAATGGTATTTATATTGTGGAATTGTTTGGCTGTTGAAAAATTTCACAAGTTTCAAAATTTCTTATTGGATGAAAAATACTGTAGATTTTGGTAGCCAATGCGAAAATTTGGGACTTTATTTAATTAATACAGAAAAAAAGTAGTTTTGATAGGAAATTGTATGCTACATGTGGTAGAACTTTACAGCGGAGTAAATAAGAAATTGTCAAAAATCTCACATTAGTAGACGCATAGACAAATCCAAGTAATGAACCTAAGAAAAAAATGTAAGTTATTACCAATAATGTACAAGTTATAATCAAATAAAAATGCGATTTTAAACATGAAGTACATTGTTGTAATTTGCTTTTTGTATTGCTCTTTTTGCTGAATTTCTATAATGACACTAACTTTGCTCGAATAATTCCACGAATAAATCTGATGCATTCATTCAATTCCACTCATTTTCGGTGCTTGAGAAAAACGAATATGTATTTATAACAGCGAAACATTGGCCAGTGTGGAACAAGTGAAGCATTGTGTATATTACATATGTACTACAGTACTACAATGCCTTTACGTTTTTCGCGTGTACTCCTGAATGACTACACCAGAAATGGACAGGGTTTGGTGGAATAAAATATAGCGTTTAGCATTCTATTTTCTGGTAAACGAGTGTGATGTTATTTAAAATCCGTTTTGTCATCTTAGGACCTCAAAAAATGGTTTTCATTTCAACTGATAATTCAGTTATTAGTCCGAAATTTTAAAAATGAAATGCTGCACGAGAAAAGTTTCTAAACATTTCAGTCAACATGTGAGCCAAATAGGCCATTTGGATTCTCGAAATACAGTCGAATAACCAAAAAGGGTCGCGTGGAGCGTTTTTAGCATATATATAGCTCGGCAAGTTCAGAACTTTTTTAAATTTTCCCACCAATTCTACCGCTATTTTAAATAGTTGTAGGCATTTATTCTACACGTTCAATATCATCGTATTTTAACACTGTCTTGACCTTACATATTTCTCGTGGATCTGCTTATAAAATATTGGAAACCAATTTTATTCGTAAAATTATTTTACGAAGCTGAGGATTAGTTTTGTAAGTTTCGTGGGAAAAAGAGGCAAAAAATAATTTTTTCATTTGAAAATACGTAGATAAAAAGTGCAAAGATATACCAGTTAAAATACACAGACAGACTTACTGATATCAAATATGTTATATGTTCTAGCCGTTCTACAACAACAATTTCTCGTGTAAATGAAAAATAAAAATTATTCCTATTGACGCATCAAAAGGTATTGCTGTATATATTTACACTCTTTGCATCACGTTAGCACCTGCTTAGCTGCCATCTATCAAGTAAAATACAAGACTTTGCAAAACTTTTTTTAAAGGAGAAGCCTTAGGCCAAGCCGTACTTAATTACCCGTTACAACTAGCGTAAAATGAAATTCCTAAAGCAAATTCGACTACTTAATTAAAATCATCAACCATGGAAACTTGAACTTTTGCATAAAAAATCGAAATAGGTAAACATCTTGTTGGGCTAATTGTAAGTAAGAACTAAATACCACAATAAATTCTACTTTAATCCCCACTTCACTGTCAATTATGTCTGCATACTGCATAGTTCAACCCATTATATATGATATCAGCAAAAACTTCACAATTTCACAAGGATAATCACAATTTGCAAAATTTGGAAATATTTTCATAAATTAAGTCTAACATTTTGGGGGGTTTCTGAACACAACGTTTAAAGTTTTCTTGATGGGAAGTATATTCTTTAAGTTATCTTTAACTTAAAATCAATGTAACTCAAGCTTTGAGAACATTTTAATCTCACAGACGTTAATTAGCAAATGATGCTAGAGTAAGAATTAAATATAAGCGATTTAATACTTACACAATTTCTTGAACATGAAAAAATTTGATACTTTTGTTGAACATATTTATCGAGAATACTTTCAGTAATGTTTCGGGGCTAAATATTGACACATTTATTATTCTAATTCATATTTTTTGTACCTATAAATTAATGATTACCAGTCCCTGCATGAAGTTAAGAAGCCATTAGGATCAATATACCACCATACATGAGTTTTTACTGTTTAATGTACTTCGTCCCTATGATTTATCAATTTTTTTCAAAGTTACAGTTTATTTTTTTTAAATTGGAATTTGAAATCTTATTCTGATCCTGCGGTATAAATTATCTGTAAAAACAAACACTCTTGAATACAAGGGAGCCTATTGTCTTTCTGAGAATGGTATTACATTTTCATGGTACACGGAAGACAGCAAAAGAATTTTTTTAAGACGAAATCCAATCATCAATTCCTGAGAATTTCATGGGTTCTAAAAAATAATACATACGTGGATCCCCCGAAAATAAAAAAAGGCTCTTATTTTCACAAAATTTGACGCGTTTTTTTAAAACTGGATGCTATTTTCTCAGGAAAAAAGTGTTTTTTTGAAATCCTTCCCTTCCAATGGTTACCAATGAGGTTTTTATTGTTCAGGATTGAAAATTAGCATTACGTATTATCATCATTTCATGATAAGTAATTGCACAAAAATATATGTTTATTGCTTTTGAAGAAAATATCATTTAAAATTGGTCCAAAGCTATGTTACTACCCTCTGTACTATACAATCCTCTTGGAAAACTATATTCCAACGTCCGGGAAGTATAATAAACGGCGGAACCAGGTTGTGAACATATTTCCAGAAAAACCTCAGGAACAACTTATAATATTTCTTGTATATCCCAAAATTATTTTCGGGGCGGGAAAAAATATTTTGGTTAAAAGTACTTGAAAATCATATTGTTTTGGGAAAAAATTCATCGTGCTGACAACAATTTTACTAATTTTCGTAAAAATTTTTCGGATTGTCTAAATAACCAAAACATTCAAGTTTAATCACAATATATCTACTTGAAGTAGCCTTGTAAATCAACAAAATCGACAAAATATTTTTTCGTCTGTCTGGATCACGAACTCATTCATTTGTAGTTCATGGTTCATGGTTAAAACAATTTACACTAGGGGAAGTGCGGCAACCCAACTGAATAAAATCATATTTCTGTATTTAAGGCGAGCCCCACATTTTTCCTAAATGATGCGCTAACCGCTAACAATAATTTAATATTCAACTGTATACCGTTGTTCTTTGACACTCGTGGGAAAATATCTTATTTGAAGCTTTAATTGTATATGTTAAAATATCAATCTTTCGTTCAAAAATCTTTCGCAGATTAACCAAATAAGAGCAAAACAAGAATGCTAAAATTGGTTTTCAAACGAACGAAATGAATGAGTTTTAAAATATTTTCGTGTTGAGTATCATGGAATTATCCCAAGCACAGCAACGCTAAAAACGATTATTGTTAGAAAAGGAAGAAATTGCATTTTCACTCAAAACTCGAAAGTAACCTCATCATTAACACCGCACATATAGCTGGACGCTAGCATATCAAAGAAGGTAATATTCCTGTTGCGTATTTAATTTATTTTCACTAAAAACATGAAAAAGCATCTAGCAGTGGATTAATTCAACAGCTCACATCCGCTTAGTGCTGCAATATAGTTCGGATTTGGATTGTTCTTTTTCTTTAAATTTAGTTCTGTTCGAAGAACAAAACAAAAAC
>JAQFXU010001159.1:0-33130 GCA_034693705.1 Spatulosminthurus flaviceps
AATACGAAATACAAAATAAAAATTGTATTTGAAATACTATTTCAAATAAAGTATTTGAAAAATATCCACACCTCTGCTCGGAACCAACTTCCTAATTTGGTGAATGCAGACTAACCTGCATTTATAATACCGACATTTTCATGATCGTCACTCCAGGAATTCCAACGTCCAGTGGATCACCTAAACCCAGTCATAACCATCATTATTTTCAGCGTTTACTCGTGAAGACAAACCATAATTAGTCGGAGCTTTAATATTTGTAGATGAAGGATTTATGCATATTTGAGGACAATATATGAAGTATATAAATTAAATTATGCAGCGTCGCTTTCATACAAAAAGCTTAAAAGAAATATTGAGCTCTGTCAGATGAATAAAAATTTCCAGAATTATTTTCACTGATGATGGTAGCTTCAATTCATTCAAAGAGGATTCTTGGTTCTTTACGCGTATATTTAAAGATAACCACGAAATTCAACGATTGAATTTTCTTCGTAGCAACTCGTTTGATTGTGAGACAATATTTTGACATTCAGGATTTTTTTAACGTGTTCCAATAAAATGAAAATTATTTGGGGCTCCTTCCCAAATAGGGCTAGGAACGCTAATGAAAGTGCTAAAAAGTAGAAAATGAAAACATCTTTTTTTTCAAATAACAGTAAAAATGTTTGTCTCGCTCTTGCCTTTGTTCCAATTTATAGTGTAACCGACCTTTTACCAACTATAATCAGATGGATTTTATATTCCTCTTTTTCTATGCCCCGTATAATCATCATGTACATGTGGGACGAGACACCTATTCCCAAAAGGCGCAGCTGTCTGAATTAATAATGTCAGCGGCATCAAACTTAAGCAGTAAAGGAACACACCGACTCTGAGGATTTACACTAGAAATTTTCAATAAATTGATTTCTTCTGTCCACCCAGAGGCGCCAGAATAGAGGGTACAGCTGGTGCATATTTATGTCACCCCTTAAACAAAGGCCAGGGGGTGCACGCAATGATGTTATACCCCGGTAATTCCAGGCCCATACTAGAAAAACCAACGATTCGCAGTTATTCTCTAATGAAGTAAATAAAATGCATCCAAAATCAGCATTTTACTTCTCATTTTTAAAAACTTTTGCCTCTTCTGAACATTCCTGTGACAATTCATACGAATATGGAAGTCGAAAAAACTTTTTAACGAAGTTTATATCAAATTAATCCAGTTTTGACATTGATTGGCCGAGGAAATCAATCAAGTGATAAATATTTCCCTATTGAAATAATTAATTTGTCCGGATGCTTCCAAAAACTCTTATGAGGGAAATTCATCCCATATTTTTCTGTACCTCTTAAATTTTTGTAAAGAGAAATTATCATTAGGAAAAAATCATTATGAATTGGAAAAGTTTTGTCACGTTCCTAAAAGCATACAAAAATATCAAAATTCGGAATTATCAATCCAAACTTAATGACAAAACCAAGTTTTAAAATAACAACATACAATTAATGTATTGAAAATATAAGTTTATAAAACTTTATGAACTTTCCAGGGTTAACCTCCTTATGGATTTTTTGCCACGCTATTTATTGTATTTAAATTTTGTCTCACTTGGGCTCCAGCCAATGCATTTAGCCCTAAATTGTTCATCTGCATTGGAGAGATAGTTATTATTTTCTTGATGCAGCTCAAGTAAACACATGCCTACGTATAAGCTGATAACAGAAATAGCCCAAACATTTTCCAAGCCTCCACTTCAATGAACTGTGAGTGCTAAAATTTACACTATTTTTTGCTAACTATATAGCATATCTTATTGTCTGGTTATAAGGCATATCTTTATTTTAGGTGGTTTTCCCAAGCACGGAGAAGTACCTCGATTGCATGCATCATCTAACCTCGTACACTTTTGTTTCCATTTGGATTCAGGGGAATAATGGATTTATAAATGCATGAAATCCTCCTTCGCCATGAATAATTCTTTTGCTAGAAATCAATAATTATTTCTTCCTCTGCCTATGAGATTGAACCATGTGAACTTTACTGGAAAACAATTTTCAACATTTTTTGTGTCTGAAGAAATTGGTAATTTCCCAGGAAATATTACATTTTATTAACGACTTTCATCCCAGAATTTCCATTTTGATTTTCTTTTGAATTTCAGAGAGCTCAAAAAAATGTCCAAACTAAGTCTGTGTCTTTCAATTGCTCTGCTATTTTTAGTGGCAGTGACATCGACAGAAGGAGATAGTGCTCCAGGTAAGAATGCACCTCATATATCTGCTTGACATCCGAATAAAAATAAATATATGGCTATGCTCTTCTAAATTATGATCTTTCATTTTTTTCAATTTAGAAGTATATTGGGATGAATGCGGCGGCGATGGCCATTTATCTTTTTGCGAGAGTCACGACGGAGATTGCAAGAGTAGCGCGGAATGTGGTAAGGGAAAAGCATGTTGCGAAACGGATTGCAACTACCGGTGTGTTGATGTCAAGTTACCACCAGACTACTAATAGAGAATTTTGAGCCCGTAATATAGAGCCCCGAAGACTATAAAATAATATTTGGAAAACTCTGACCATATTCTTCAATAAAAATAAATCTGCCACCTCTACGTGGAAATTTTCTCTAATGTGTCCCCGTATTATCCCCAAGACAACTGAATGACTTTTTATGAGCTCACCCAAAATATTTCTTTCTGATTTTAAATTTCATTGAAGAATATATTCCGCCTTCAACAATCCAAAGAGCGCGTATTGAAACTCTGGTAAGAGAATCCGAAGCAGTGCAATCCCATAAATCTCCAATTTTTAAATCGACGGGAGCTTCAACTACAACATTACAGTCAAAGTCTCTCGTCAAATCGTCACTCGGAACCAAATTCCTAAATACTTGGTGAATAAAACGGGAATTCGCAAATATTTTAAATTATTTTATTCATTTGAGAACTTCCCGTCTTTTATTGAGTGCTTAAAAGTTTTTATAGCAACGCGTTCCACAGAACACGCCCTGAAAGAAGGGCCATCGCAATTCTTTCACTGTAGTTCGAAATTCCGACCGCCAAACCTGCGTTCGAATGAACTGGCAACTATGTGATGTAAAGTAATACGTGGCGTTGAGCCATTGCAATGTATAACTACAATAATGCTGGAGCAGGGCCTGTTGCAATGTAAGTAAATGGCATCGAAATCATATAAATTAGTTCTGGTGACGTTTCTTAAAAAAAAGTAAAATTAAAGAGTAAAAAAAATTGTGGGAAAGAATTTTATAACTTCAGAGATTCCAAACCTTGCAAATTTGTTCTGCAAAACTGCTCTTCTCAAAGGTAAAATCAGTTTGATAAAAGTTGGACTTTTCTCCTGAAAACTGGACAGGCAATAACAATAATAAGTACGTAGACAAATAAAATATAATTTTTAAAAAAATCTGGGTGTAAACTCCGATGCATACGAAGGTCCTTAAGAGCCTCATGCCTTATACTATAACACATCTCGGGTCATGGGCGAAAGCCTCAGGACCTTGAAAATAAAATAAAAATACTAACGCATCTTTAATCACTCTTACTAGTAAATGGAGCTCGTGAAGGTGTTGCTCCACAGGAACTCAATAAATGCTAAAAAATATCATTCCATATAAACTATTATTTGAGTAGCATCTACATATAGGGAGCGAAGTTAGCAGTACTTTTAGCAATGGGTAACACCTGTTGATACAGCTGAAGGCTTTCAAGTAATAATAAATTGCCACTAGAAAATGGTAATCTCATCTCTGGAGAGTTCCTGGGAAACTCAATGACGCAAATTTTTATTGCTCTATTAATGTTCTCCAAATTGCATTTGCAAGGGCAAGGTTATATCAACACAAGGTTATATAGCGCTACAAACTAAGGAAACATTCGATCAATTTCATTGTTTCACTCCACTTGCCAGTTGCCATGGTGCTCCCAGTAACCTCGGACCTTTTTTTAAACAAGAATTAAATGAAACTATTCCCGGTTGATCCAATGGACTCCAGCACCTTTTCTCCTATACGTACTATAACATTATGTATGAGAATTTTTTAACTTGAGCATCTTCCCTCCATGACCCATTCAGATTTTCCATGAGAAACTGACCCATGTAATATCATTGTGGGCTTTTGAAATCATGCGTAAAATTGTAATTGATTTTGTCCTACATTAAAATGATCTTGTCTGGCCTGTATGTATTAGGTATTTAATTAATTATTGTTGAATTTATAATAATAATAATAATTTTTTCTGCAGCATATTCGAAAAATATCACGATAAGCACCATGAGAGTGACGATGATGATGATGACGAGGAGGAGGAGTAAACCAAGAGTTCCCGATGATAAAAAACATCAAGTGCCCGCGAATTTTAAATACAGTATTATTGCAAACTAACAAGCAATATCATCAATATAATGGGCGCGTTGTTAAAGTCCTAGATTTTCTAGACTTAGCCAGGCAATGCCTGACTAGCGAGAGTTTAACAACACGGATATAATCACAATCCATTCTAGCAATAAGTGTTCTAATCTAGGCGGGCTTTAACAACGCGGTTTAGGAGCAGCGAAAATTTAGACAGACTTTAACTGGCTAACTAAAGTCTGAATTTAACAACGCGACAATATATAGAATACTTTTATCAAGTCATATCCCGGCGGGAAAACCTGCAGCATAGCTATGCATAATCAACTGGCTTAAGTTATGTATAATCGGAATTGCTATCTTCCCGGTCCATTTGTGATGCTGTAATGGGAGATCTCTTAAAAACCTTTCTCTGCTTGTAACTTTTGAATGGGCAGTCATAGCGCAATGAGGTTTGTCAATTCTGAAAGATCTTTATATTCGCTTTCAAAATCGCTACTGCGCGTTTTTCATCTTTTAAGGGAGCGAGTGGAGATGTGGGGGATGATTTTAGCAAAAATCACCAATCACCGCGGTTTTCCATCATTTCTCCATCAAGTACACATCCCTCTCTCTCTTCCCTCCCTTCCAACATAAACATACGGGCAATGACGATTTTGAAAGCGAATTTTAATATGTTTTAGACTTGTCATACATCATTGAGCTATTACACAGGCACGGGCAAGGAAAGCTTTAAGAGTTTCCCCATTACAGCACCACAGGGTGGACCGGCAAGATAGTAGATCCGCTGTAACTTTTGATCCACATATCGGAATACATTGATGCACAGCAATTCTGAAAGGGAAGTTTTTGGGCTTTAAAAATTGCTATGGAACATAATTTAGTATATTAAGATACTGAAGCAATAAAATGGTTAAAATTCCAAACTTAACAATAGGTTTTCCCCATTAAGTGAATTACATTTTTCAGCCAAGAAATCGTTCGTCAAATTATTTTACACCAAAACTAATATATTAACTAACAAATTTTCCAGTCAAAGCATTTGAAGCAAGTATTTTCATTGAATGTATTCAAGCAAAAGACGGGCATTATCTTTACCATAATGTAAGTTGCCTCCTGTGTATTTTCCAGCCAAATGTCAATAAAAATTTGCTACAAGGATTAGCTTTAAAAAAATATAAACCATTAGTAAAATATCAAATTTAGATCCAATGCTATTCATATGGTAATCTTAGCTGAAACAATTTTGAAATGAAAAGGTTTAAGAAGAATATAATTTGAGTAAAACTCTTTGCTGGAGTTTTTAAGTGATTTGTTTTTAATCGTAACCTCAAAATTTCTGAAAAATTTTGATATTTGGGAATGTTAAGGTCATGTTAATGAGTTTCCACATAATTTCCTCTCATATTGAATATCATCTATTTAAATGTGATAGCCGAAAAAGTTCTTCGCACAAAACATTTTTGAGCTCTGAATTACCTGTTGAGGGAAAGAACTTGAGAGAAGAAATTGACAAATTATTATGATTTTGGAAATGATAATGAATTTTTTTTAAAATCACTATACCCAAATTCATGTGGAACACCAGACAACAATAGTAATACAAGGTTTACTCTCTATTTGCACTCTCTCAATATAATGATAATAATTTTCAATAAATTTTCCGTCTATAACAAATCATTATTACCGTCATCCTGTAGAAGTCATACGAGCAATGTTGATTTTGATTGATGAACCAAATGTTTTCCCCAAATTGCTCACGACATCCCAACGTGACATAACCCACCTTTTTGTTCTACAGTTGACGTATTTTATATTTACATGAACTTCATTTACCATCAAATTACCTTCATTTTGATTAATTGTTCCCATGCCGTTTCATTCATTGTCAGTCATACTAGTTTACACAAGGCATTGAAAATTCTCCTACCTACCTTACTAACCCAAACTAGTTTTTTCTGCCAAGAACTGCTCCTCCAATTTCCAACTGACCCAATGAAATCATTTTGCTCTACATTTTTAAACATCCCAGCCATCCCTACGGTTCCTGTTATGTTCACTCATGGCAAATCTCCTCTAAAATTATGCACATGTGATATTACATTGTGAAATAAATACCCACGTGCTAAAAAAATGCGCAAGTATTTCCACACTTGAAATATGGAAATACTTCATCAATTTATTATCATGCTCAACTCAATGGATAAATTTTTTTTTAAATTCACCTGTCTTTTGGAATGATTATTACTTGTATAGGATTTAACACACGTGCATATCCACTTTATTAGTATATAAGTCTCACGAAGTGAGGTGGAAGTCAGTTTGAATTTGAAGTCCTCAGCAATAAGTAACATTCCATTTTTATTAGAAGAAAAAAACATCCAAAATGGCCAAGTTATTCCTTGTCCTCACTCTTCTCGCAGTTTTGGCTGTAGCCATTGAGGCGCAATTGAAACCCAAATGTGGCCGCGCAAAGGCGTACGATAGTGAGTTTATCAAAGGGACGACTTGTAAGTATTCATAGTCTTTTACTATAGTATATGAATAATAATAATATTAAATACTATTATTTACCATTACAATAAGCTCTGTAGTAATTATTTGTCTCATAATTATTATCCCCAGTCAATCAAGATTCAAGCTGCTTTGGGACGAGAAAGTACAAAGCAACGGGTGAAGATGTCTGGTGCTGCCTCTGCAATGGCGGTACAACTAACGTACAGAAAGCTGGCTGGTATAGTAAAGGTATGAATATTATCTTATTCTTCCGCATTGGTTATATACTCTGTGTGTGGAGAATTTTGCAATTCCTGAAATTAATAATTTTCCTGATTTGATTCTTATCTTCTTCCTATGACTATGTTTTTATTTTGTTTTTTTACGGCTATTTAGATTATTGCAGTGGTCAATCAACAACTACAACCACCACTACTTCCACTACTGCTCCCACTACTGCTTCCACTACGGCTTCCACTACTGGATCCACTACTACTACCACTACTACTACCTCTACTACTACTGCTAATTCTACAGCGTGAAAATCTCCAATAGCTCGAACACTCATGCAGCTTCATCAACTGAACGTAATTTCTAATTATTTGGATTCTTCCTTGGATTCAAATTTCCTTCAAATAAACTCCTTATGAGGGCATACATTTTCCCTGAGTTGATGTATAATTATTATACAGTAACTTAAATTGTAGGCCTCTCATTAATTACAAAAAGCTGTAAATTAAATAAATGAGTGATTGGCTATGAATTCATGAAAATCTACTGGATACAAAAAATCTTCCTTTCTTAAAGCATTCGATCCCATGAAAATGAGGTGTTTTGACCATTCCATAGTTAGTATTGTATAGTTCTGGACGCTGATTCGAGGAAATGAGAAATTTTGCCAAAATTCAAGTTGCAAAATAAATTTGTTCAATTAAATTTGAAAAAAAATGTCATCCCCCCATTATTACCATGGTGGCTACAATAGGGAAAGACGTCAAATTTGTGAATGTTAGTTGAATGGAGAAGTTCAGTTACTGGGCTCCCTCATTCCCAAAAAGTGACGGGAGATGGAAAGACAAAAAACGGGTTGTGCCTAAAAAATTATGGTCATTTTTAGGGGGTACCGATCATCCGACCGTTTCCTTTATAAGCCTTCAAAATCCCTTGCACAAATCTAAAAATAATTTAGGAACTTCGATCTGCCATAACTTTAGTTGCGCTCCACGTAGGGACATGAGGTTGGAAAATTCTGAAAGATTTCATTTTTAGCTTTCAGAATTGTCATTGCTCGAATTTTTGCTTCTCCAAAGATCAAAGCTATGGAGTGATGAGTATGAGGTACGAAAAGGATGACAACGGCATGACGGTAGGAGGAGTAAACCTAGAGTTCCAGATGAAAAATAAAGTGAAGTGCCCGGGAATTTTAAATACAGTATGATTATAGACTAACAACCAATCATCCATATATATGTTCAATACTGTCGAATTCAATTGTTTAAATTGTTAACATGAGAATTTTGAGGCCAAAGTTTGTCGGTAAACATAAATATAGACTCAATGTCGATGAGCACCACAAGAATTCTGGGAATAACTTCCCCAAGCCATTGAAATAAAAAAATAGTAATTAGCTCTAAAATACTCTAAATACTAGTAACAATTGCTGTAGAATTAAATGCAGACTACATATTTGATCCAAGAAACAATATAATAATATTAGCATACATCTCCATTCCAAATCTTTTTTTATCTATAGCAAAAGGTCTACATTCCCGTTCTATACTCACTCTTTCATACATTCCATAGTTGTTAAGAAATTATCAATGCTTCCATCCTTGCACGTAATAAGTTCTATTAATAATAAGTTTTTTGCACAAAAATTAATTGGATTCATATTAATTTGTCCCAGTAGATCTAAATGTTGGAATAAAATCATGCAATTTAAATAGAAATCCACGGTATACCCCATAACGTTGTAGTTCACTATTCTAACAGATCCAAAATGGATAGATCCATCATATTAATTTTTTTACAATTTTGCGATTACAAATTGTCGTCCCTTATAACTCCTTCTTTCTTCATGCGCGATTCAAGATCTTTGTTCTAAGATTGTTGTGTTGGCATTGTAGTTGGTCATTGGTGAGATCAGCATTGACGGAGGAAGGACACACGCACTATATAATGGGTTTTTAGGGCGGTGTCAGCCCCCTTATAAAATAGCCATGTCCGCTCATCCGTACGCCCGTAAGTCCATGTGTCCCTCCGCACGATATAACTCAAAAAATAATTGACCGATTTCGTTCAACATTTTTCTCGACAATACTTAGCGTCATAGCTCGGAAGAGTTCGTTAATGGTCAAAATCGGTCGGCGAATTCGTCCGCAAAAAATAAAACGAAAAAACCATGAAAAAAATATTTTTTTTTCATCTAAACTCTACATCCGATCTCAATGAAACTTTTTATAAATATACTACATAATAATAGAATTAATTAAAAAATAAAAAATTTCTATTGATACAATGTTAATCATAGGGTTGTTTTTGAGAAATTAATTTTTGAATTTTAAAATGTTAATAACTTTTGAACTAATCAATTTATTTTGATGCGACTTGAAAATTTAAATATATTTGAACAAGCGCTATTTTTAAATTTTTTAAAAAAATTTCGAAATTTTAATTGTTTTTCAAAAATTTATTTTTGTTTAAAATATGTTTTTCTGCAATAAAAAGAATTTTTCAGCTGAAATATTTTTTTCAAAATTTTATTTTTTTATCAAACATTTATTTTTGGCTGAAAAATGTTTCTGTAATAAAAAATTTTTGTCGTTGAGATTTTTTTCATCCTTTTTTCCGAAAATTTTTATTAGTCTAACAAATGTTTTTTTGCAATAAAAATGTTTTTTTTGCAATCATTTTGTGTTTGAAAACAGTGGGTGAAGTGGGATGGTGAGGTGGGCTGACGCCGCCCTACGCGACAGCATCAAATTATCGCGGAGCGCTGATTTTTATTTTACGAGTTAATGTTCACTCGGTTTACTAAAAGCTTTACTAAATTTTAACGCCGTTTACTTTATATTATGTGAAAATTAGAGCCTCGAAGTGGGTATGAAGTAGATATAGTGTAATGCACAGGCTATGTTATATCTCTTAAAAATCGTGGCATTAAAGAGAAATGAATTTTGAGATTTTCATGCAAAAATTTCGTTTCTAAAATTTCCCGTAAAACCAATGTTGTAATAAAAAATAGGGACAAAAACGAAAAAAACGAGACGACAAAACCTAATTTGATTGCCACTGCATGAAGCTGTCCGAGGTTTTTATCTACATTTTAGTGGTAAAGCTATGCAGAATTATTTGGGAAACTTTTGACAAATCATCATTTGGTAATGAACTAAAAATTGTCTTGCTAATGTGGTCACGACATGATCGATTTTAAGGGTTACCATAGCTCGTCCAACAAATATTTCTCTCGCACTTTTTGTAGCTTTGAGCCATAACATGTCCTATATTCAAAATTTTTATGCATTTTGGAATTTGAGTAGGACTTTTTTGTTACCTGTTTCACTCAAATCTAAACCAATTTACTTCATTTTTCCAGCAAAACTTTGAGGAATTTGATTACCGTTGTTGAAAAACTAAGTCAAACCAGTGCAACCCTTTAGCTTTTTTGCCATATACACTCGAATTCAAGAAGTTTAATTCGCAATAATGCTTTCAATTGTCCATTACTTCACTTCCCCATTTATTACCACCCCACATTTGCATAGAAGCAATAGTATAGCATCTCAACTCATGAGTCCCCCACAAGTTGTTTAGCAGAGAAAGAATGAGTGGCGTTAAGGGAGGACAATTTAAACACTATTTTCGAAGAATATTTCAGGGGAATTCGGACGGTGTGTTTAATTTGAAGGATTTTTAGTCTTGAATGTATTACGATCAAAAGGAAAACAAACGTTATTTTTTCATTATTTTTCTTTAGTTCCTTTTCCTTCGCCTATTTTCACCGTATATTCTCACGCTTGTTTTCACAACACATATACTTTTCAAATGAATTTTCAACTATGAAATTATTTACTAAAATTAAGGAGTAAGATAAAGTATAGAAAACATCAAACAATTATGACCCGTAAATTCCTAGTTTTTTGTAAAGTAAATGATGTTGCAAAGGGAAAATGCACTTTCAACGAGGCAATAACATGAGGATTACAAGAAAATCAATGTGAATATATTCAATACTAAACAATTTATATTATTTTGGGGAAATGGGGCCGGAAAAAATTTCTTCGCCCCCATTTCTCCCCTCCAGTCCGGAGGAACTTTCGAGGCCTCAGCTCCCCACAGCAGCGAAGGTTCAATAAAAGTAGTCAGCGCTGATCTGATGAATGATTAAAAGCAGACTTCCTTTTAACTTAGAAAATCTGATAACTATTTTTATTTTCTATCCTATAGTTATTTTGCCAGGTTTTTTTTAGCACTTGGGGAAGTATTTTGATTTCATGCCTCATCCAACCTCTTGTGTTTCCGTTTGGATTCACGCTAATAATGGATTTCTAATTTCATGTTTGCAATCATTGTCCTAGAAAAATGAACCATTTCTTAAAGCTTCTAACAGACTACATAAACTAAATATAATATTTTTCTCTGTCTCAGAGATTAAACCTTGAGAACCTACGGATTTTCTTTTGAATTCCAGATAGAGCTCAAGATGTCCAAACTAAGTCTGCCCCTTTGTATTGCTCCACTCCTTTTTTTCATAGGAGTAACTTCAGCTCAAAAATGGGTGTCTTCAACAGGAGGTACTAATTTACTTGATATTTCTGCTTGCACAGATTCCATTATTCCTACGATATGAAAAAAAGTATTTTATTCATACTCAACTTGTCAACCAATAGTTCTATGCTTAATTATTATTATTCCCTTCAAAAATCCGTTACAATTCAGATTAGAGCTGGGATCAAGTTCAAGTAAAACTCGTATTTTTCCATTCGCGTTCAAGTTCGGGCCAAGTTCAAGTAACCCCAAAATTGTACTTTAGCCTTTCGTGTCATGTTCAAGTTTTATCTATACCTGACCATGATTTTATCACTCAAGTCAAGTTCATGTTCAAGTTGGGAAATATTACTTGAAGAAAATTTCATGGTCAAGTGGAAGTCAATAAATGGGACGAGTGTAACCAAATTAAAATTGCGTTTTTTGTCAAAATTATGTCTTTTAGACTGAAATAGAAACTTTGTGCAAGTTCAAGTCAGACCTTTTTACTTGAACTCGAACTTGACATTCAAGTTCATAGTTCCTAGTACAAAAATACTTGAAAACCCAAACTTGAACTTGAAATAGAAGTATACTTGCACCAAAATGTCGAGTTCAGGTTGAAGGAAATATTTACTTGAGGTTTCATGCTCAAGTCAAGTTCATGGTCAAGTTTAGCTCTAAATTTCAAATGAAATAAAAGTTATAAGTACAGTAAAAAGAGAATTAAAACCAAATAATTGTCATCCCTTTGTGACATTTTTCGTGGTGATAATAACTCAAATATGTAGTAAGAATATATGTGACATTGCACTTCCAAATTATCCTCTTTAATTTTTTTCAAATTAGAAATACTAATGGAAAGGGGCTGCGACGGAGAAGCAGGTACTATGCAAATGCTGTGCGGAAACTCATTTCAACGAAAATGCCAGAGTAACGCGGATTGTAGTGGGGGAAAAGTTTGCTGCTCCAAGGGTTGTATCTACCAATGCGTTCTGCAGCCACCACATTATGAGCCTATCTATGCTCACAAATTACCCACACGTAATTTTGAAAACTCTATTACCTTTGTAAAGTTAAATAAGAAATATTATTCCACAAACTATTTCCATTTATACTTAAATAAATCTGAGCGAAAGGGGAACTTCAATGTGGAAATTCCCCTTTCTTTTCCAGTAGTATTCCCCCGAAAAATGAAAATGTGACCCCATCATGACCTCACCAAATATTTCTCACAAATTTTAATTTTCCTAGAAAAATCTTCTGTCCCCTTAAATCCAAGGAGCCAGAGGTCTTATTATTGTATTGCTTTTAGTATATGGATGAACAATTTTTTTTATATAAAGGTAAAAATGCATTTGTATGTGAATTTACATCCCACGATTTTTTGGTTGCAGCAAGTCTGGCAGACCGACCTGTAAGTCTGGCAGGTACTAATATTTACTTCATACGTATATTTTCTGTGTATTCTGCTCAATGCTCAATCATCTATCTTTAATTTTTTTTTATATTAGTTGACGAATGCGCCGGAATAGCTAAGTATCCCATGCGTTGCTTCGCCACACAACCGGGATTTTGCAAGAGCATAGTAGAAGAATGTGTTCATAAGCCCAGTCTGCCTGTTTTTGAGCCCGCACTGCATAAGTACCCACAATAGAAAATATTGTCAGTACCCCATCCAAAATGCAGATTCAACATTCCACATATTTTAGTATTTAGTCACTTCCGCTGTAAAGATTCTAAATCTTAAAGAATGTGATTATGTAACAATGATTATTCCTTATTCATCATTAGGTAATCCTTATTACAAATTCTAAATTACACGTGTTGCAATGTAAGCATCACCTGATGCTAAATCAACAATATGGTTTCCGGTGAATCAGAAGATTCATCGATAAAAGAATAAGATTTAGTCTATAAGCAAATTCCATTGTAATTGTTAAAGATGAAATCATTAGGAATCTGAATGCATGGCACAAATTGTCACGTACACAATTGGTATAAATTCAAGAGACTGATCAATGTAAAATCAGTCTAGTATCCTCACTCTAATTGAGAAGTCAATCAGAATAAAGACTTCTAATCTCCGATAAAAGTAAAAGCTTTACTTTCTCTTTTCATTTCCAAGTATCATTTCAAATTACATTAATAGAGCAGAACTCGCAGATCAATCTCAATAAGGAATTGATAATTGTTCAATCAAGCGATTGAATAATCTTTAAGTTTTGGGGATTGAGATCTCCTCATTATCATCTCATACTTTAACTTTATTTCACTTTCCAAACACGATCTCACCCCTGAACTGAGTATATTATATGACAAAACTATTTGAATATGTAGCGCTTCAATAAAAAAAATCCTTGAGAAATGAGTTTATGAGAAAAATTACATTTAGAAAAAAAATATTTCCAAATGATTTCTACAGTGAAATTTTTGCTAACCCAGCAAATAACTTTTATTGCCTGGAAATTATACGCAAATGGATTTTCCCACGTTTTCCCGCATGCACCGGGAAGTAATAAAAGTGGCTTGAATTTCATGCCTCATCTAACCTCATGCAATTTCTTCCCTTTCTATTTGGATTCACGGGAATAATGGATTTTGTCATTTCTATTGAAATCCACCTTCGTCATGAATAATCCTTTTCTGAGCATTCATGAGACCAAGGAAACCAATTGTAAGGATATCGTCCTCTCAAGTAGGAGATTAAACCTTGAAAAAAAACCTACTCAAAAAGCAAGTTATATTTTGTCAATCCAAAGAAATTGGGTATGTAATTTTTCCTAGGAAATATTTTATTCCACAAATAATTATTTTCTTCCATTAAAATATATTTAGATTTTCTTTTGAATTTCAGAGAGCAAAATGTCCAAACTGAGTCTGTGTCTTGCAATTGCTCTACTATTTTTGGTAGCCGTGACTTGGACGGAAGGGAAAAGTCGAGGTACTCATGCAATTCATATGATATTCCTCTACGTAAATTGAAAAGTATTATTTGCTCATTTTGAAATAAATATTCTATTCAAATGAGTTATAACAAAAGTTATATAAGCACAGTATTGTGAATTGCAGGGAGCGTGTCACGTTTGGTGGTAATAATACATACATAATATAAAGAATAAATATGGCCTTGCTCTACCTAATTATTATCATCTTTTTTATTTTTTAAATTAGAAAACCCAGACGAGGTTGATGAGTGCTTGGGAGTCCCTAGATTTAAAACTCAGTGCGACAGCCACGCCAGGAAATGTGCGAGTAACGGGGAATGTGGGGAGGGAAAAGTATGCTGCCCCACGGACTGCACCTACGAATGTGTTGACAAACCCAATCTAGATTAGGAAAAATATTAGCCCGCTCTCTTCAAATCCAAAGAAACAGATGATAAAATTTTTAAACTCTAATATTTAGATTCGTCAGACCTTCAATAATTATTATTCATGTCTTTGAAATTGCGTAAAGGATTAATTGAAAATTTTGGTGAAAGCCAAGGGCAAGTTGGTCACATTTGGGAAATAAACCAGAGAATGTTACGTGCGTAAATATATATGACAGCTTTAACTTGCTACTTTTACTCATTATTATCCTCACATATTATTACATCAAGACATTTTTTTAGGATGTACAATTTTTTGACAAAATCATTTGGAACTTTGCTATTCCTCATGTAGTAAGAATAATTTTAAAACAGGATGCTTTGATTTTGTGATGAATAACACTCTTCCCGATGGGACTAGCTTTACCCCGTATGATGACGGCTAAACAACAAAGGGGGGAATTTTACCTTGATTTTCGTACAAGGATAATTATTGAGTATCCTTCTAATGAGAATAAGGATATTTCCATCGACTTTTAGCCATACTTACAATTAATATTGCTCGGTACTTTAATTTCAGGAATAGTCCAATGTACATGCTCAAGTCTAAAGTCCCTATTTGACTCAAATATACATATTTGTATAAAAAAATCTTGCCACTTTTAGATTTATAACCTCAGAGCTACCCATCCAAATCCATTACTCTGCCCGACTTTGGAAAAGCAATATTGAATATTTTCATTTCAAGCTACCTCAATCACATTTACAATATAACGCAAAGCAATTGTAATTGAGGGAATGGAGCGGTTTTTCTTTGAGCTTATGAATTATAGTTTAGTTTGGTTCTCTGAGCCAAGTGTTTTGAATGGAAACGGAAATTTTCAGTACAGTTTGCTACTTTTTGGTTCATCAGGTCATAGCTCAACTGACAAACTGAACCCACTGAATAAAGCACCTTCAAAAAACCCTACTATGTACCTCATCTATCCAACCTGGAAAAGGCTCTGGAATGGCTGGACCAAATAAAATTTTGGAACATTTTTAACCTTTTGAGTAGTACCAGACACGTGGGGGACTCGGAAAACTGTTCTTTTGCATGCGTTTACAAAGGGAGACCCTCAACTTTTTCAACTACAACGTCCCAGAATAGAAAAGTCGCTGATGCCGAGAATCGGAAAGATATAAAATTATTTACAAATTTTGCAAAATTTCAAAATTCGAAACAAACTGGAAAAAATTATTTTGACAGGTTTTGGTTGCCAAATTTTTTCCCATTAAAGAGAATTCCAGTATGTATAAACTTGAAGTCTTGGCTCTTGCAAGTAGTTAAAAAAATGTAACTTACAAGCATGTTGACCAAGTAAACTAGGAGGAAATTAAAGTCAATTATATTTTTTTTAAAAATATAGTACCTTATCCAGGTCGTTAAAAGAGTAAACCTTACTTAGGAATAATAGATTCTACGAAATCAGCGGGAAATTTAGAATACAATTTTAGAGCAACACGTGTGGGTTGATATTGCTTATGGCCAAACCTTTATTTAAGTCATACTAATATTTCAAAAATCCACTATACTTTTGTCAATTAATTATTATATTTAAAACAACAGCACTTGGCTTTAATTCAACGTACATATAGTAGCTACTATGACACGCAAATACAAGAACAAGTTTTCAAAGAATTCAAAGAATTGCCCACAATAAAAGTGCTACGAGAAGCGCCAGGAAGGCCCACGATGCTATATAATAATGATAAAGCCTGAAATAGAAGAATTAATCCGTTACAAATTTGGCTCATTTCTTAATTATTGTCATTAAGAGCCAGGAGCATATTTTGTTTGTGTAAGACTAAACAACCTTCTGAGATTTTCCCTCGCTTTAGGTAAATCCTCATCCTTCTCTCCCATAGCATAGCGTCTAAAACCATAGGTACCAGTACAGATGTACTTCTCTTGATTGATGCTATCATTGTTAAAATTAAAGTCTTCCTGATCCTTAGGTGTGAGTCGCGTAAAGAGGGCCTTGGTATTTTCCGTACTCATTTTAAAATCCAACCGAGTCAGTCTCAAGGTGTGGTCCACAAGTTTCTTCATTCGATTGTATGTCTGTACCAGACCGAATCTGGATGACCAAACACAGAATTATTTTACCTAGAGCTGCGATCTGCGATCAAGTTTAAATAAAACTTTGCGTTTTTCAAGTCGTGTTCAAGTTCGGGTCATGTTCGCAATAAGTAACTTCAAAATTGTACATGAGCTTTTCGGGTCATGTTCAAGTATTATCCGTACCTGACCATGGTTGGATCACTCAAGTTCCTGTTCAAGTTGGGAAATATTACTAGAAGGACATTTCATGGTCAAGTTCAAGTCACTAAAATAAGGGACGAGTGTAATCAAATGAAAATTTCGGGTTTTGTAAAAATTACGCCTTTTACACTGAAATAGAAACTTTGTACAAGTTCAAGTCATGTTCAAGTCAGACCTTTTTACTTGAACCCGAAACTTGACATTCAAGTTTAGTTAGACCTAGTATAAAAATACTTGAAAACCCGAACTTGAACTGGAATTAGAAGTACTTACTAAAATGTCAAATTCAGGTTGAAGAAAATATCTACTTTAGGTTTCATGCTCAAATCAAGTTCATGGTCAAGTTTGAAAATTACTTGACCCGAACGCAGAGCTCTAAAATTTTGCCTAATAATTATATAAGTAGAGTTTATGTCATCCTTTGACACACTGACTAAAAATCCCAAATAAATCCTACCTTGGCTTTTTCCCAATAAGGGCTAGAACTCGGTCCATTAAAACTGCTGGGATGTAATGGAGTAGATAATCCAGGATTTTGAAGGAGGGGTAACTCCCAGCGAACATGACGGACGGGTGCCAGAATACCTTGTTTGGAGGAGTTAGTGCAATGGCTTTCAGTAGGAGGTGCCGCACGTCAATGTATGGATTGTCGGATGTTGAACAATTGAAAACAAGTACGTCTTCTGTTTTCATCAGGTCTAGTGCTCGACACATGGTAGCCGCTAATGTAAGATTGACCACGTGGTCTATCGGAACCACATCTACTGACCCGTACTTGTTGGTATAAAAAACACGGACGAGGCCTCTACTCATTGAGGTGCAGCCAAGAAAGAATCCCGTGATGTTATCTATCCAGCCTGGATAGGGCTCCGTTTGGGCGGGACCAACTAAAATTAGCGGACATTTTTTTCCAGAGATATACATATATTTCGAGGACGTGATTAAATTATCCTCTAGTCCCGTTCTTCTCAATATTAATTACTTACTTATAGCTGGTCGTACTATACAAATAGGCAGATCATGCTGAGCCTCCTGAATTAAAGTCTCTCCCAGATATTTGGAGAAAGTATAAATTGAAACATGTCGACCAAGTAAACTGAAAAGAAAATTTCAATGAATTTTTCATCATCTCTGCGTATCATAAAACTAATACGTCCGTTGAGATTAATTGCCTTACTTGGGCTTGATGGAGTGTATCAATTCAGGGGGTAGCTCGGAACACAATTGTAATAGAAAGAGTGGGTTGACATTGCTGGTATAGACTTTTTCCTCAATTGCATTGGGATGGACGTGAGAATTGGAAAATGCAGTGGAGACGTGTACAAAAACCTGGAAAGATTCCCCAGAGTTTTAGCTACACACTTGATCATTTAACATTAAGATATCCTCGGCTAAAGTGCAAAAGGGGCTATAATTTTGTTTTTCCCATAACGTTACGAAAATTATAGTCCCTTTTGCACGTTGAAAGTGCACTTTCGATATGTTCAACTCGAAAAAGCCAAATGTGTTGATACCTTCAAATTTTTAATTTTCTTGGCCCATGCAATCATATTTTTAGGCCCTCCAACATTCGAGCTCAAGAGATTTTCAAATCCAGCCGCGAAGTTTACATTCGCCGCGGAATGTATCACCACGGAAACTTCTTCCCTCAGAGTTAAGGCCTGTTCAGGCCGAATACCCAGCTCCTCATCAATTGTGACGTCACCATCGACCGGAATTATTTTCTTGAACAATTCCCTGTCATTTTCCCGTACTCTTTGAAATAACTGCGTTGAATTCATAATTATTATTAAATTTGAAATAATAATTATAAAGTCGGATTACCAAAAATTTTCAATTGTACCTCAGCCGCCAGAATTTCCTTCATCCGCTCCTCCCCAGATTTCCCTTTTTTCCCTCTCACAAGAACATAAATCTTCTCAACTCCGGGACATCCTCGGAGTAGTTTTTCTAAGGTTGCTCTGCCCACAAATCCCGTCGCACCGGTCAGAAAAACCGTTTTACCAGCGAAGAAACTAGAAATTGTTTGATTATCTTTGGAATCCATGGCAAAAATTCCTTTCAAATTTCGAAAATAGTAGAAAAACACACACGCGCGATTCTAATCAAAACTATTTTGATGGAAGTCTCGGCCACAATAAATCATCTTTTACTAGAATCCTAAGCTTAAATATATCATTTATTATAATTAAATTTCATGTCCATTTCCTTTATTATCCACTTACCCGTTCAAAATATTAACTCATCCGCATAATACGTTAAGTCATTAGGTCTAATAATGCTAATTGATTACTGTGCAGACAAAATTCACATCCATTTTTTACCTGCCCCATATGAACATACGATTGAGTAGAAAACTTATGTGAATGGAACTTGTAAAATTAAATTGTGAACAATTACAGCAGAATTTTATGGAAGTGTTTATAAGTTATTAAATGTTTCCGATAGTTTTTGTAATAGTGATAATAAATTATTATTATTGTGGGAACCAATGCTAATGAAATTGCAAGGGAAGTAAATGCTTTCTTGAACTTGCACTTCGCAGTCATACAGGTTTTGGCGTTTGGCGTTTACTCTAACAATATTAATATTTACTACAACAGCAAACTGACTTTTCCTTATGTACCGCTACCCCAATTATGCTTGATAGTAACTGCATATTTATGTATGTTGTCAATAATAATACTAATAATAACAATAATAATTATAATTATCAAACCAATTGTTACCGCAGTTTTTTCCTAGTTATTCCCTTCTATTTTTATGACAGCTACTCTCCAGCAAACTATCCATTGCACCTGTTCCCTACTCACGGATCAGAACTTTGCCCATCTCCTTAACAAGTAAAGATGTTCTTACAATCTTGAGCTCCCATGCAAGTTCCAAAATTAAAATCTTCCTGAACATTGGACGTTAGTCGCGTACAAAAAGGGTGTCGGGATTCCCAATGCTCAATTTGAACTCCGATGTGACGTATATTTTCAAGATATGTTCCATTGTAGATCTGGACCAAACTGAGCCTAAAATAAGAACATGAACAACTACACACATGAAAAGGTAAATAAATGTTGTCACATTCAAATACTGCGCGAAGTCGATTGAGGAGATTGTAAATAAATATTCCCTATCATATTCTTTTTTTGCCACTCTCAATTATTAGCTCACCCGTCAGTTAGTTTTTGATGTTGTAATTTAATCCTTTCTCTTCTCTAATACAACAGCATAAAGAAACATCCTGTTTAATTCTTTTAACCTTGATAATTACGTAAAAATGACTTTTCTTAGAAATAAAAATTTCACATACAAATTAAAGCTTTGAGTTTTTTCTCATCCGCAACCACCGTTCATTTGTTAGTTCTTTATTATATTGTTATATAGTAACCATCAACTATAATAAATCTTACAAATTGGCCTCTCAATTTCTTAAAAAATCCCCCTATGTCGTAAATAATTTCATCATCCGAGAAACTCATCCAAGAATGATCGAAACCCACAATTTTTTTTAAATTCACGATCTTACCAAGAATTTTTATTCTACAGTGAATACAAACTACACAGATAGCACAGCTAATAAAAATATAAAGGTTATTTTTCTATTCGTGGAATCAAATATTGCACTAAAGTAGGAATGTGAGTAATACAAATATCGCTATGTATTATTACAGGGGTAATTTGTAATATTCTCATGATCTGATTCTTGGATAGTGAGAATTAGTGAGTAGCGCAATATGCAATGTAAAATATTTAAAGCTTACGTTATTCGTTGGCTATATAAAATTGGCCATTTTATTGCAAGTGTGTGTAAAGGAATAATTTCAAGTCAAAAATATTAAGTTAAGCCAAAATCATAAAATGTTACTGAAGGATGGCAGAATTGAAGTATGCAGAATAGTTTTTTAAATACACTTCTTATTTCTTATGTGCCGGAAGAACAGAAATAAGAACCGTTTGAGGCTTAAAACTTTTTCATGCTAAACGTTGTAATTATTATGAATTTTCTACAGATTCAGTGCTTTGAAAGCAATAGACAGTTAGCGCAACTTTTTACGTATCTCCCGTATAAAACTTATAGCACTTATAGAACTTATAGATGAAAATTTTACATGTAAAATTTTGGTTTATACGTTCAATAAGTGCTATAAGTTTTATACGAGAGATACGTAAGTGGTTGCGCTAAATGCCTAATATGTTCCAGTTTTTCATACAGGGATGGAAGTGGAGACCTTACTGGTTAAACCGGTCCAGAGAAAGGAATTGGTAATTTGGGCTATTCAGATTGCATGAGGTATTTTTGCAAAGCAGAAAGGTCTGCTATCTTATAATTAGCGTGTTAAGCAGTTTCAATAAGTGACTGGGCTTTGTTAGAATATAATCGTTATTTGTTTACTATTAATTTTGACGCAAGGTTATTCACTGGGATTTGGCAACGCAAAACAGGGCCTTTGAATTACGATAATAATTTTTATACGAAAAAATCTCAGGCACAAGTGATATTAAAAAGGTTTTCATTACATGAACTGAGATGGCTGGATGAATGTTTGTGTTGGCAAAACACGGGAAAATGTAATTCCTCATAGTTCTTGTCACCTTGGAGATGGCTGGCCATTGAAAGATTGAAATCCTTGGTCTTTACTCACAAATCAGATATGTATGCTCACGGGGTAACGTCATGGGAAATACTTTCCTTTGGTTTCAATTTTTCCAGAAATTTCACATCGAATATATGTACGTAGTAATTCGAAGAAGTCGGAATTTCAATACGTTTGAAATCATCATATTTTAACTGGCACGTATTTCACGTGGACTTACTCGCAATTACTTTTTCCAATGCAATGTTAATCTTACTTAACTTTTTATGCACACACACACATAATGACCCGTTTCTGAGAGCCGGATCCTGATGATCGGCCAAATCTTGATGAACTCGAAGAATTTCCAAAAAGTCTCTTCTTCTGAAGCATCTTTATCATGAATGTCTTGTACTATTCGTTTTGTCGAATTTTTAATTATAATTGGGCGTGTGTACTATCCATTTATTTACCCACTTGTTATGTTTTCATTTGCTCTTGAGTGCATGAAGATGATATATTTATTAATGTTATGTGTCGAAAGCTCCTTCTTAATAAAAGCATTACCTTAGGGTATCCCGCGTGTTAATGAGGCAATTGGCATTAACTTGGGTTTTCAGGTTTTCGAAAGACCAGCTATGTTATGGTACTAGCAAACTTCAATTTAAAATTAAAAATCGTTTATTTACAAACATTCATCCGAGCATGTGTAATAGCAATGACATTAGCATAGACATGTAGTGTTGGCAACGTCGTTATGTAGCATGGACAATGGATTCAAGAGCAGCAACAGCATTTGATTATAGATTCATATAGCAAGGTTAATACGAGACTTGACAATCTTCAATAATGTCACATCACATAATGTAGCAGGGACAGCATGGGTAAGTAGCACAGACACATCGCGTACTACAACATGGACAGCACCATGGACTACAGCATGTACAGCCTCCTGGACTACAGCATCACGGTAGGGTGGCAAGTTTTTTCAAAACATCAGCAATCTAACTTGACTTGACATATGCTTGACTATCTTCACAACTTGTGCAGTCACAACCTCGTCAGTCTTCAAGGGCACCTACAGCATGGACCGTAGACGAATATGCAAGATGGTCTAAAGTTGTGCTAGTTTTACATCCAGCCAGGTAACCCGGCTAGATTCACTACTTTTAGTTAAGGCAAGCTCAACGTCCAAACCAGATGTCCAAAATGACGAACATTTGCTTTTATACCACTTTTCGGAGGAAGATTTTTGGTCGCAGTTAAATGTCCAATTAATTTGCATTATTTCCTTCGGCCAATCATGTTCTTGCTTAGCTAACTTTTTACAATAAAATTAAAGTTTCAATTCCAGGAAAATTAAATATTTCTACTTTTTACTTAAAATTAACAAATCATTTTTAAAATAAATTATAATTCTAATTTTAAAGAAATAAAATAATTCTTTTTTCAATCAAAATAAAGACATCCACAATCTACTCGGCAACACCCCGTAAAACTAAAAATGCATTCCAATATGAGATCAAATTTTACATACTTATATTTCGTCCAAGTTTGTTACATTCTAACAGCATGGGCTTTGCCCGCAGGAATGAAGGCAAGCGTAAAAGTATTAATCTTTCCTGAATATGTTTCACTTCGAACGAAAAGAAATGAGAATAAGCATATTTCCATTGATTCAGGTCTACATACAATTTATATTGTTTGGTTACTTTAATTTCAGGAGCACCCATATGTATGCATGCTCTAACATAAAATCCCTAATGGAATATGTACATATGACAATCACACGCCTCTCTTAAGTTCCATTTCCAAATTTAATATACTCTTAAATTTTAGTACAGCATCAGCTTGGAAGGTAAATCAAGCGTGAAAGTATTAATTTTTCCCGGGTATGTCTCATTTGGAAGGAAGTGAAATGACAATAAGCATATTTCCATGGACTTGAGTATATATGCAATTAATATGGTACTTTAATTTCAGGAGTACCCCTATGTTCATACTCTAGACAAAAATCATGGACTCAAATATGTACGAAATTCCCACGCCTCTCCTAAGTTCCAGGATATTTCCATTGCCACATGTAATATACTCTTGCCCCTTTTAGATTTATAACCTCAGACCTACCCATCCAAATCCATTAATCACCCCGACTTTGGAAAAGCAATATTGAATATTTTAATTTCAAACTACCTCAATCACTTTTAGAACACCAAGCAATTTTAATTGAGAGAAGAGACCTAAAGCCGCGGTTTTTCGCCAAGGACACGAGTAGGTTGAAGAATTGAGGTAGTTTTGTGGATAGGTTCATTTCCTATAATAATTACGGCTCTCCTCGACATTAAATATTTTACCAATATTTTACTCAAGTTTGCTTGCTAAAGTCTAGAGAAATTGATTAAGAATCTTTCGGTTTGTTCTGGAAGGAGTGTGAATCTGACTTCCTTCACTCACTCAGTCAATTCTTGATTCCTGAGGAGTGGACTCTCGAAATTTGTGTGATAAAAGACAATGGGTATCTCAAACTCTCAGAGTCATTTGAAAAATATCTGGAGTAGGAAAACTGATCCTTACAATGCTTTTCCTTGCAAAGCGTCGTTTTGTTATTCCACTTCTGATAAAATTTTACCATCGTAGTTTAGTCGATAATTATGTTTAACCAACTACCGTAAAGTTTATTTGAAGCACGAAATTCTAAATTCGTGAATAAATATTTTTTTTATATTTGTGTCTGAATTTGAAATGCGGTTTTTGTACGATAATATGCTACCAACAACAAACCAGATTAATATTTTATTTCCACGGCTATTTTTTTTATTCCAATAACAATTACAATCCACTGCAAATCATTGGTAATACAAAAGTTTTGCAGTAATGACGTACGACGAAGTCTAACATCCGAGCATCTACGCTAAGTATGCCTCCGCTTTGTGTGTTAAATAATGAGTGGCGTAGAAACTTGACATTGCCATTTTAAACTTGTGAACCCAATTATTATTACAAAAAGTTTTACCATTCATAAATTTATTTCAAATGTTTTGCTCGAGTCTTAACTTAATTTATTTTTAGCCCATAGTACCTATCCAAGTCTAACAAAGATATATGTATATATAAATTGAATAGAAGACAAAAAAGCAACTCGTAAATTGCTTTTTTAATAAAATACCAAAAATATTTCGCTATTTAGAACTCCCGAGGGTCTCCGTCAAACTTCATAAGAATTTGCTGAATTGAAGGTTCCATATGAATGTCCTGGGAGCCTCTGTAGATTTAAATTGACAAGTTTATTAAATAAATGTTATTTATGCTTTACAAGTGGTTGAACTTGTAAAGAAAGGAAGTTAATTGCTCTGAATAATTATTTTTCTAAGCTAATCACTCTGCCTTTTGAAGTGAATGAAGATGACATTGTCTGGCTCCAGGCCTCAGATTATTCAAATTCTTTGTTCCTTGAACTTCCCATAGAGAGAAGAGCTATTATACATATAATTAGAGTCTAAGATTTCTTGGTATAAAATAAGTATTTAATTTTGAGCTCTTTTATTCCAAATGATCACTTGACTTAATAATAACAATTGTTTATTTGCACATTTTAATTTATGGGTATGATTTTCGCAACTATTACAATGGTAATTCCTCAAACAAAATCATCTTATCGCTAAAATTGATGAATTTCTCAAGAAGAAAAGGTCTGGATAATTTTGAGTGAATAATTATTCTTGTAATCATTATTATTATATAAATTACATGATAAAATTTCAATAAAAACGGAAGGATGAGAAATAGGGACTTGATAAGATTTGAGGTGGGAAAATAGTATTTGATAACATGAAGAGTGTATACGAAGATGAGAGTAATCTCCGCACACACATAAATTACTATAAAGATATGCCCTTAATTAGTAGTGAATACTTTGAGGATGAAAGCATGACGTATCCTCGTGCATTTCTATCGCTTCCTTATTCTTCCTATCTCTCACAAGGAGCAATTAACATTGCTACAATGTTAAATATTCACGAGTTTTTACGACGATAATAATAATTTTTGAGTCCCATGTAGTACCATTGTTACTTACAGATGAAATATTCATGTTTTCCCCACTATTTTCTCTATTCGTATATTTTGCCACTAATTGACCCTGTGAATTTTCAACACGTCATTCCAGTTTCCAGCAGTCAGAGCTAAAAACAGAAGTGCACTTGAGCAAATTACGTACAAGCTCCAACTTTCAAGACTCTTCCGAGTGTTATAGCTCAGTCTGTCCATTTATCATAGAATTTGTAGCTAATACTAATATTTGCTCAAATTATTAGTACCAAACTCGCTTTTCTTCACCCTACCTTATTGTCATATTATCTGCTTCAATAATTTACTATTATTCATTATTTACCATATAAAAATCTCTTGACAAGGGGAATAAACTAAGAATGACAGGATTGTCCTCAAGTCAGCAAGTTCTCCAGGTTCCAAATGACTCAAGCGATGAGTCCGTTCAGAGGAGCACAAATGGCACAAGATTGGGCAAAATAAGGCAGTTTGTTGCAGCATTTGTGGGTTAGACTATAATGTTAAACTTTGGAAGGAGGAGAAAATCATACATGAGGGTGAATTTGTTTTAAAAAAGTATTTATTTATTACAGTCACACTTGGGATATTTGGCTTGGGAACGGTGTTGGCTTGGACGTCTCCAGCGTTACCCAAACTTGAACGGAGCCATGACCTGGGTAATATCACGTACATTCAAAAGGCCTGGATTGGATCCACTTCCATGGTAATAATAATAATGCATATTTTTCATCATTTAAATTCATCTCAAAACCTTCGGCACTTGAGTCACATATCAGTTCAAGTTCAAGTTCAAGTTCAACTTACTAGTGACAAATTTGGGTACACATAGGAGAACAAAACAAAGTGACGTGGGTGGATACTACAAGCTCGTCAAGTGTCGCTTGGAACATGACGCATGTACAATCTTGAACTTCACATAATATAAAATCCTTTTTAATATTGTAGCTCGGAGCATTTGTATCAAGTCCATTCGCTGGCTACGGTGTGGGGAAATTCGGGCGAAAAAATCTCATGATGCTTCTCGGCGGACCTTTTATTATGGGCTGGATTTTTATACCAATTTCCGCCAGTTCCACATTAGTCTACATCGGCAGATTCCTCACTGGTAATTAATTTGTCTCGTAAAGAGCAATAATACATAATAAGTTCCAATTATTGTGAGACCTATAAAATTGAAAGAGTTTTTTCTCAAAGGTTTTTGTGCCGGAGGTGTATCCCTTGCAGTTCCAATATTTATTAGCGAAATGGCTGAGGACCACATTCGTGGATTCCTTTCCTCCCTATTCCAGCTCATGATGGTTCTCGGAATTCTCTTCACGTAAATCCCGCCAATTTGTACCACAAAAATTATTTCACATTATTTAGCCATGTCATAACTCCAATAGTAAATTACTTAATTAATTACGGTGGAAAAAAATGTCTCTTAAATCATGCAGTTACGTCGTGGGAACGCACGTTACGTGGCAAAATTTGGCTTTCATTTCCAGTGCCTTTCCCGCTGCATTTTTACTAATGCTTCCATTCATCCCTGAAACGCCCAGATATCTTCTGTCCAAAGGTCGTCGGAGTGATGCCATCCAATCTCTCATGTGGTTCCGTGGTGTGGAGGATCCGGATTTGGTCGAGGCGGAATTATCTGCTGTAATTTTTTTTATGGTCACATTTTCTTTAAACTTGGCGCAGATTTTTATCTGACTAACTTTTACCTAAACATTTTTTTGTGTTTTAATAGTATTTGTGTTTTTACTTGAATGTTCCAAAAGGTTCAAGCCTCGATAGATAAAAGCAAGGGAGAAAAAGTGAGGATTTCTACATTTTTCAAGCCCTCAATAATCAAACCCATTCTCATTTGCTTATCGTTGATGGTGTTTGAGCAAATATCCGGATTTAATGCGATAATCTTCTACACGGTGGATATCTTCAAAGCCTCGGGAAGTCAACTGGACTCGAATTTAGCCACAATTATTATTGGGATTGTTCAAGTGCTGGCAACGGTAGCGTCTTGTATTTTAGTGGATTTGACGGGCCGAAGAGTTCTATTGATATTTTCCGAAGTCCTCATGGCAGTATCGCTTATCGTTTTGGGAGCTTTTTTCTACGTCAAGAGCCACAACCATAACGTTGTGCCCTATGGATTTGGTTGGGTCCCTATTACCTGCCTCATCCTTTTCATCGTGGCTTTTGCACAGGGAATTGGTCCTTTGTCCTGGACAATAATGTGAGTTTTGCTTTAATTACTTTAATCTCACTTTCTTTTAGGATAAAAATGTGACAAAAATTTTGACTTTTGGAAGGATGGAAATTTTTTACATTATTGCTTAAAAACTGGCTTGAGAAATGCAAATTTTGGTTTTTAGGGGAGAAATTCTACCACCGAATTTGAAAGGTATTTGATTGTATGATTTTCGAAACATTTTTTTTAAATTTTCCTGGAGTTTATAAATTGCGGGTTTTTTAAACAGGATATTGCTCGTCCGTGGCAACATTCCTGGTCTGGTTCTCAGCATTCCTCGTAACTTTAGGCTACGACCATGTGCTAGAGGCCCTGGGAATATATTGGTGCTTCTGGTTATTTGCCATCTTTTGTATAATTGGGACGGCTGTGGTGACGGTTTTTGTACCGGAGACCAAAGGAAGAAGTTTGGAGGAAATTCAAGCATTATTTATTTCCTCGGCGAAAATACCAGCACCAATGGACCAGGATGAACCAATAGAAGGGAAAAGTGAAAAAGCATAGTGAGACTTGGGCTGAATTACTTTTAGAGAAACTGAAATAAAATGACGGGATTCGGAAGAATACGTTTCAAGACCAACTCGATATACTCGAGTTAAATATATTTTGTACAAAATTATCAAATATTTTGTTAATTTTGAAAGGACTTGGAAAATACTTTTTGCAAAAATAAAAACAAGGGCTCAAATAGTAAATAAGCCTTGACGCTAATGATAAGACTTGGCTAATTTTGGCTTATACCTTTTCTTTTAAAATATCCACCAAAACTCAACTTTCAAGTACAAACGAAAGCTTAGAATGGAACAGTAACCCGCTATAGCATGATCTTAAATGCCAATCCATTTTCATGTTTATTTGATGTGGTGCCACCAGGGCTGAAGAGGACGTAGTGTAAATATCATGCTACCTAAGAGTAAGGTAGGGATAGACGAATTTAACTTGACGTTATGGAATCCCGGGGTGTTGTAATGACGTGAATTTATTAATAAGTCAAATTATGTCAAAATTGAGTAAGTCCTAATAAATTAAGTCAATTAAATATGATCTTATATCAATATACCACTTTTACATACAAGGGCAATACTGTCATATTATTTTATTATTTTCCAGAGAGCGAAGCTCTGGTGCTGGAAATAAAGTACAAAGGTTTCGTTTCACTTTCAATTGAAAAGACGCTAATAATTTTAAAAATCCTGTGTTTGAAAATGTTTTTTGGCTTCTATTCATTACAGCAGATTTCACAATTTATGTTGATCTCAGTATCATATCATGTTATGGGCAACCTTGAATAAAAAAATTTGTGGCGTCAGAGTCATACAATTTCTTTATTTGACTTGATTACTTTATTTATGTCTTATTATTTCAGTACATAAATCCTAAAGTGTATTTTACTATTGACAATTTAACAGAGTAATTATAGAACCTCCGCTCATCCGGAAATAATAAGTAGCCACAGAGTTGCATTCTCTTTATTCTTTCACTCTTTCTATACAATATAGTTACACCTGAGAGGTGTAATGTTGATTTTATCTGACATGAGTCTTTGCATTACATTTTATCAGCGGAATATATGTATAGTGAAAAATGCAGATCATTTTTGATTAGTCTGGCAATGATATGGAGGACGAAGTGAGTAAAAACCTCTGCTACTAGCATATAGCAGCTTTGGCCGAGCGGTTAAGGCGTTGGACTGCTAATCCAATGGGGTCTCCCCGCGCAGGTTCGAATCCTGCAGGCTGCGTAAACTTTTTTGCCAACTTTTGCAATAATTACAACTAGAAACTAAAACATCGATCTGGGAACAAAAGTGCACTGTCTATTGCAAACAATAGACGAACGTGGTCAGCACAACTCTTACAGGCAAACTTATTTGAATGTCACCCCCTGACCTAAATTTTTTAAGGTGTTGGTAGGACAATATGGTGTGTACTTGTTTTTATTTCAAATTTTGTCATTTAATAACTTGTAAACTACAAGGCTGATAAAACCACAATCATCTCAATATCTTGAAATGCTCTGAGCTTTTCAAGGATATCGACCTTATAAAAGTCAGGCGGGGCTATCGCATGGTAAAACTGTTTGAGAAAATTTCCATCATTATTTGTTCATTTTTTGATTTTTTTATGCCAGTGGATGCATATCCTTTTTTTGACTCGTGTCTTCCATTTATTGGCACTATTGCACGCAATTGCAATTCAGGCCTGTTTGTAGCCCCTATATGGTAAAGGTACTTGGGAAACGACGCAAATGGTTATCATTAATTCCAAAAATTGTTTTCTCATGCACTTGGAAGTACCTTGATTTCTTGCCTCATCTAACCACGTGCACCTCCGTTTCCATTTGGATTCACGAGAATAATGGATTTCTAACATCACGAAATCATCCTGCGTCACGAATAGCATTGTTTTAGCATATCTGAGCCTATATAAACCAACCATTTATTTCTTCCTCTGAGTGCAAAATTAAACCCACGAAACCTACCAAAAAATTTTCAAAGTTTGGTTCTGAAGAAATTTGGTAATTTCTCAGGAAACCTTTTACTTGACTATTAAAATTCATCCAAGATTACCCATTTTGAATTTCTTTTGAATTTCAGAGAGCTCAAAAAATGGCCAAGCTAAGTCTGTGTCTTTCTATTGCTCTGCTATTTTTAGTGGGAGTAACTTCGACAAAAGCAAAAACTGTTAAGCAAGTTCAACAAGTTCAACAAGGGTTCTGGGTGGATGGTCCAGGTACTAATGCACTTGTTATATTCTCCTTACTTTTGTTTAATACGTAGGAAATGTAATATTGAAATTTTAATATCATTGCATTGGAACCAATAGTTCCATAAATTAATCCGTCTAAATTAAAATAAGGCAAATTTTATAAGTACATTATTGAGAATTGATTCGACGTTTTGACTTGTGAAAGTTTGCTGGAGATGATAAATTATAGTAAGAATAAATGTGACCGTGCTCTTATTAATTTTCGCATTCTATTTTTTTCTGTGTATTTCTACGGCTGTAATATTTTCAGGCTCATGGAATGTACCCGAAATAGAGGCCCCTCCTCCACAAGCAGGTTCGTACTAAAAATGCACTTGAAATATTCTTGTAATTAATTCCTATTTCTTCCTACGTATTTTTGCTTCCTATGAAATCAAACGTGTTTTGTTCTGAAATTGTCACCCCAGGGTTCCATGCATAACTAACTTCAAAATTTCCGGTAAAATGTGACCTCGCACTTCCAAATTACGGTCACTTATTTTTTTTAATTAGAAAACCCAAGGGAGGCTGACGATTGCGCCGGAATCCCGATATTCCTGATCGGGTGCACGAGCGGATACAAGCACCTATGCCAGAGCAGCGCGGAATGTGCTGAGGGAAACGTATGCTGCGCAAGCCGTTGCACCTACGAATGTGTTCCAAAACCAAAGCCCAGATACTATTTGTACTAGAGAAGGCACGACGCAATACACACTAATTGTGAAGATTTTTGAAGCCGAGGCGTAGTTTAGAAAATAATGTTTGACTAACTTTGTGATTATTCTTGAATAAATGAAAATGTGGTCCAGCAACTACGGAAACATGGATTTTTCTCATTTCTTTTTGAGTACCCCGCCCGCCTTTATTTGTGGCTCTTGAAGTTTAATTGACTCCAAATGGTTGAAACAAATGGGATGATCCTTTTTCTGCCTTGCTTTTTGTCAGCTCATCTCTTTTGTTTTCTTCTAAAAATATCTTCCTTTTTATATCGTGCTAACAGAAACAATAATAATGATATAAGAAACCCCAATCCAAGAAGACATCATCCCCAGGTTAAGTCAAATGGTTTTTATTGCAGCACAATCTCCATTGGAAACTGTTTCTGGTCCAAGTTGTAGAATGTTTGTGACGCCATTATAGGCCGAGTTTTTGCGGGGACAAGGTAACCCACCCTGTAGAATTTAGCAAACGTCCATCACTGGAAAAAATGATTTGGGATGAAATCATTTTGGCAAGTCGAGTTGGCAAATCATTTCCCCTTTAACTTTTCCCCTCAGATCTCTTGAATTGAGTTCTAGCTCAAAGGAATTCTCTCCAGAATATTTGGGTTGACTGCGGTTGACGAGCACTCTGTTTCGGTTTGGTAAAGTAAAGTCGTACATTTGGACTTGGTCAACTGTCCCAGAAGATATCAGACCAAAGCGTAAGAATTCCTTTGAGCGGCGTTCAACCTTCACAAATCATAGTTAAAAACAAACAATGGCTACTATTCTAGATAGGATTAGTTTAAAAACTTAGTCATAATTCAACTTCCAAAACTGGCCTCTACGATGGCAAATGCAAAAATTATACACTTATTTTGATAAAAGATATCGTAGTAAATATAAAAATTATCACAATTGATAATTCATGTAATTTTTCTTATTTGATAAAATATCAAAAAGTTTGTACATTTTTACAATAAATGTAAAAAGAACAATGGCAACATAAAACTTGAGTTATAACTCGTTTCCCTCTCCAAGTTTATGGTTCAAGTTTTGTAGGGAAAAAATTAATACCATTGCAATGGAAAACCCCTTTGATGTTTTCCCAGTACAAGGAATCTGATTTTCTCAAAGCATGTTATTTCCTACGCTGTTTCTGGCTATCCTGGTTTTCGCATCAGCTGCTCCCTTGGGTAATTAATAATTTGCAATAAAATTCTGTGCTGAAATTGTTGCGAAACTTCATGGAACTTTTACAAGTCAAACTAATAAACGTATATTTCCATTTCTTGAAGATTCGGATTATTACTATGGTTCAGAGGAAATTGAGGATGACAGAGACCCGACGGAAGACGACATAAGATTTCCTCCTGGCTCCGACCTTAGAAATGGCAGATTGCCCCAAAGGTACCGTTGGCGAAACAAGAGACTTGTTTATGAAATCGACTCGAATTTTGGTATTGTTTAGAATTTTCAAATTAACGAACGTTGGATTTTAAGAAGAAATTTTTTAGTTCTCTTTCTTTGAAAAATTTTAATAATTCCAGATGAGTTTGAATTAGAAAAATTGGCAACGTTCTGGGATCAAT
>JAQFXU010001160.1:0-33127 GCA_034693705.1 Spatulosminthurus flaviceps
CGTGACATCTCTCCAATGATTTTAATTTCCTATGCCTATGGCTCCCTTTGTATTATATATACTTTCTCTCTCTCTCTCTCTCTCTCTGTAGTGTCTCCAGCATTTCCACCTTCTCCCTTCTACTTGTACCTCCTGACTCTGTATACGTAGCCATATATGGAGTGAATATAAAAAAAGTTAATCTGGGGATTTCTTCTACTTTTTGTGGCTTTCTCACTGGTTTGGGTTTCTCGTCTAAAAATCTAAACTCAGTGTTCTCTGAGAGTAGAGCTGTAGTACAGTGTGTAATTTGCATGAAACTCGTATCTATTATCTTCATTGATACTTTAGGAGGGAGAGAAAGTCGCTGACCTGGGAACATTTCATTTAGTTTGAAGTATTCGTAGAAAACGTTCAGAGGTCTATAAGAGATAAGAATCTAAATATTTGTTGTGGTTGCTAATTCGCGTGACGTCTGGGTCTTCATATATGTAGAAAAGTGTAGAGTTCCCAGACCAATCACTTATACCTTAACACTAGATTTTTCCTCGAGTCAAAATGAGAGTTCAAGTTGTAGCGAGAGAGGTAAAAAAAAAATTTAAGTAAGAAAAGGAAACAACTATGTGACAAAACTATTATTCCCATTCTATACTCTGTTATTTCTTACGGTTGTTGGGATAAAAATTTTCACATTTTCCCCTCCGCGCCATGCTCCCTAATATGTAACTTCCTCCACACCAAAATACATGTAGGGTAAAAATAAACGTGTAAATTTCTCTCTTTATGAAAGAATTTCACCAAGGATTTGGGAAATATGAATTTTGACGAAACATTTCATTAGTAACGTTGATTTAAAATATGAGAGAAGAACCTACCTCTATAAACAACAGAGCTAATAAAGGGCACCTATTAATTGAGCTCCAATAATAATAATAATAATAATAATAATAATTGTCTCCACTTTTCTACCATAATTTATTTCCGGCAAAACATGGATTTTTTCCATGAAAAAAGTTATTGTTTGTCATTTAAAAAGCAAATGGTGAGGGAAAAGGAATCTTAAATATCATTGGATAATACTCGGAGATCTTTTTGAAATCTTTTGATATTTCCGCCATTTATCCGCCTTTCACTCTAATAATTGAGCTCCAAAGCTCTGGACAAGATGATAAAAAAAAGGATTCTTCCAGGCTTGAATCTCTTGAAATATCCTTATTGCTCACTTATTTTCTCTCTACTTATATCTTTTAGATATAAGTGTACACTATACACATAATATACATATCTATAGAGATGTGTGTACTACATCAAATATCCTAAACCCTTCAAACCAACAGGAAATAATGGGACTTTTAGTACAGAAGCCCTGGAAACAATAGCAAGGATTTCTGTAGGGACCAGTGACGTGGAAGGGATTGATACGACTTTCGAGGCTTTGTGGTGAAAGTTTATGTCAATCCTCCTCTATCACACATGCTCCCCCTCTCTATACAAACACACACCCATATATAGACATACTCCATGTAGCTAAAGACAGTCTAGTAATGGAGGGGTATTTATGCCCATGGAGATTATGGGCCAGAGAAAGCACTGTTTTTTCCTCGTAGTTCTGAGGATATGGTGAAAGGAATTAATAGACGCCCAACAAAATTTTGATCCTATGTCCTGTTCCACTGTGAGGACAAACATGTCCCTGGACCCTATATTCCCATCAAGTGTGCAAAAAGCTACAATAGCTTATATCCATAAGCTTACAATAAGTAAATATATATTTAAAGGCTCCACCTCCCAACATTATATTTGTAGGAGTAGTAGTAGTAGGGAATTGTAAGATAAACAATAAGAACTCTACCATATAGCCAAGCTTATTGTACCAAAGGGACAGGAATGAAGTAAATAGCTTTCTTCACTTTGGAAAAGGCAAAGGATCCTTATTGCTACTCTCCTAAACTTACTTAAATACCTATACACTTTTCTCTTCTCAAGAGAAAGTGAGAGAGAAAGTGAGAGAGAGAGAGAGAGAAATTTTTTTTTCACCCCCAAATATAAACTTCTATTACTCTACACGTCATCTATCATTCATTTAAAGTTCCACTATCTAGCACGTGTTGCCACAAGTTCCAATCTAAAAGTTACGGGAAAAATTAGTACATTCCTCTCTCTCTCTCTCTCTCTCGGATACTTGTGTAGAATTAGTGCCGCCCGAGGAATCAATAATTCATGCTTGACTTATTTTACTTTCTTCCCTCCTTTTCCCATACATATAGTATGTATACAGTAGTTCTCTCTCTCTCTCTCTCTAATTCTCTCACAATTTATCCTCTCCTCTCATCCAAACCGACAGAATATAAACTGTCTATCTCTATATGAAGTTGAGTTAGTTGGAGACTACTTGAACAAAACACAGTAGTGTACATTTCTTCAGAAAATTTGACTCCTCACATTTTTTATATCCATCCTTTAACTTTTCCTAGAGCCCCAGTCATGCATTTTTTATGGGGAGAGTGAAAGGGATGGGGAGTGTTTAGGCAGAGAGACAACCTAATATAATTCATCCTTCACATCATCTGAGAGGAAATCAGGTCATTCGGACAAATTTCTACACATACTATCCTCCTCCTCCTCCTCCTCCTCCTACATATGGAGAATAAGTACACAAAAGTACTATTCAAAGGGAGGAATACAAAAAAAGAGTGAAGGGGTAGGAGAGAAAGTGGGAAGAATATTGATGGGATTTTTCAAGGATCAAATCCTAGAGAAAGGAGGAAAAAAATAACTATAAGAATAAGAGAATGTGTTTAAGGGGAATTTGTTTAATCATTTCACGAAGCAAGCTAAATGAGTTTTTATCGTGATCCTGTCCATAGTATTGTAGAGTGCGTAGAAAAATGTGGAAAGCTCTCTCTCACTCTCACTCCCTCTTTGTCTATGTATGAAATTCCAGATAAAGCCCTCCTCGAAAGAAAGAACAAGTACTTGCCCCAGAAGCAAATCCCCATGTACAGTGTAACCTCTTTATAACGGCCGTCCATATAACGGAACTCTTACTACAGCAGCAATGGTTTACCTGGACATTTCCCATATCAGCCCATGTTAAAATCCAGCTCAATAACGGCCTATTGGCTATAGCGGCCATAAAATCCCGGTCCCTTGCGATGCCGTTATAAGGAGGGGTCACTGTATTTAGTAGTAGTAGTAGTTGTTGTAGTAGTAGTGCAGAAGGGAAAAATCCAGCTCAAGTATCCACAGCCTTTTCATAAGAACATTCCATCCATACAGAGAATCACTATATAATTAAGCATGTATAATATTCCTATGTACAGAGAAGGAAATAACATATATATGTATATTATTTATAAATATTTACTACCTCAACTCAGACTTTTTATAGTAATACTAGAGGAAGGAAGAACGTTGAGCTCTCGACATTCTTAAATGCGGAACCTTTTTGTCAGAGGAGCCCAAGCCCAAGAGAAAATACACAAGGGAATTCCCTCCCAGCCAAACTTTCCAATTCCTCAACATTTTTCCCCTCTCTCCATGTGCAAGTAGTATGTGTGTGGAAGGAAGAAGAAGATTTTTGAATCAATTTTAATTTCAAGGAAATCTCATCTCTTTTATTATTTACATACGTACAGAACAAGGTATTTTATAATATATGAAACCACACACACACACACACACACACACACACTCCTAACACACATTTTTTTATTGGATTGACCAAATGATCCAATGTTTTTATATATGCTCTTGAAAAAAAAATTTCTCCATAATAATAATACTGTTTATGATCTTGATCTGATAGGGGAAGGCCAAAAGCTGGAGTAAGTAGTAAAGTTTATACTATATAGTCCCATATGGGGGTTCAAGTTGAACAATAATATCAGTAAATAAGGGTGTATAGGAGAGAAAGAAAGGAGGAAAGGAATAGAAAGAAAAGGGAGGACATGATGTGGAAGAAGGGAGAGTAAGTCGGAAATAAGGAAAGGCTTAATCTGGCTAATCTGGTTGAAGCCCAAAGTTACCTCTGTGATTGACTGTTCCATAAAACTTTTGAATGGATCAAATCCTTTTAATCGCTTTCCACGAATTTAATTCCATTACCCACAAACCTCACAAGCTCCATTAGTAAAAGATCCCCAGTTGGGTATGGTTTGTTGTAATAGAGAGCCTGGAGAGAGAGAGAGAGAAAGAGAGAGAGAGAGGAGAATCTTATAGAGGCTCAAGTATAGGAAGACTGAGAGAGAGAGGAAAATACTCAAATAATAGCACATTCACATTAAACCATACTTTTATGGCTGCGCGATAAATTTAAAACCTCCAATTTTAATCCATTAGGTTAATACAATAAAATTTGCATTAAAACTCTCTCTCCCTCTTTCTCTCTCAAGATAAAATCCTTTGGGTGAGGAGAAAAAAAGTGCTCTTATTATTGCACTACCTTGAACGCGAATCACCCATTCGAGGTCATCTCTCAACTTCAAGTTTAACTTGCCCCTCTGGAAAAATAGCATTTCTGGATGCAATTCTTCCAATAAAAATAATATTACCTTGAGTTACTCCTTTTACATAAACCTGATTCTTTCTTTCCTCAAGGTAATTCATTGACCTCAAGTCAAAACCATAACACTATTCCACTACTACTGGAAGAACACTTGAAAATACAAATTCAGCCTGCCTGGGACATAATAATGTAATAATTATTTTTTCATACATAGAAAGTCAGAAAATTGTGAGAACTTACAATGAACCCGAAAAAATCTGTATTTATTAATATACTGGTAGCATATATATAAAATAGCACGTATTTTTTTCCTTGTGTCAGTTGATTAAAAATAATGAAATAAAATGTTAGAAGAGGATTATTTTAGTAGAATACTATACCAAGAGATTTTAATTATTATTTATTCCTTTTTAAAAAAAAAAACCCAGGGGGAAGGGGGCCAGGGGGCCTTGGAATATAATTTCTATGATCCAAGCCTACAGCTATTTTTGCTAGAGATGCAAAATAGTATGTATATATATTTCCCAAGAAAATCCTTGAACTCCTCTCCTTTTCCCTGCATCTAATTTAACAATGTCTTGTGTAAAATTGAACTAATTAAAAAAGTTGGTCTTAAAAGCGAGAGGAGAGGCTTATAAATGGGAGAAGTTGTGCAAAAGTAGTAGAGTCATATGGTTTTTGAAGGAGGAACCCTTCTGGTTTTCCCAAACAAACCCAGACCCACATCCTCCACTATCATACAATAGTAGCTCCCAAGCAAGGAGTAGACAACAAGTCGTAACCGGTAGTTTCTCAAACTCCCTCAAAGAATAGATATATGTATGTATGTGCATCATAACTATATGAGATATCTTTCCCCAAGTAAGTCCAATAGGGAAGAGAAATTATTGAGGGATTTCAATGTACATCCTCCCTCCACTCCTTCCACTTTTCGACTTTTCCCTTCATTTTCATTCCCTTCACAACCAAATATGAACTTATGCTCTCTTTCTCTTTCTCCCTCTAATAATAATGGAGAGAACGTGAGAAAAAGCCGTTCTTTTTATCCCTTTAAAAAAATGTACACTGTGCAAGGCTCTCATAAAACATTAAATTCTCTCTAACCATTGTTTTTCTTAGGCAATTATTACCTAAAGGAATTATTCTACCGGATTTATGCTTTTACTCCCCTTATTATAAAGCACACAAACATATAGAAAAAATACGCTTAAAAATTGGATTTCTAAGGAAAAGTTGGTCCCACTACAAAAAATTGACATTTAAGCGCCTCCTTCAAATGTCACGCCTTTAATTTTGTCTCTCTCTCTCTCTCTCTCTCTCTCTCTCTCTCTCCCCTTCACCATGCACCATGTCTTCTTCTCAATTAATCTAATTTCAATCAAATGAATATTTTACCTCTGAAAAAAGAAATTTCTCACATGTTTCCCCTTAAAATAATTCACACATGACTGAATTTTTTGAATAATTACATTTATACTCAAGCCAACTGGGATTTTTCCTCTCATAGTTTTACATAGCCAGAGACTATAGTACTGCGTAGATGAGAAAAAGATTTAAATAAAAAAAGCGTAGAAAAGGATATGTGAGATGAGTACCAAGGGAAATTACACATTGGAACTTGTCTGCATAATTATTCATACTAAACAAGCATGTTGAAGGGTAGGAGTTATGTGTGTGTGTGTGTGGAGGAATAAGACGAAGAAAATGAAATTATGAAAATTTCCTGGCTCTTCACGCACTAAAAAAAATTTATATGTAGAGAGAAACGACATGTGTAACTTCTGCTCTATGACTTGTATGAAAAGTGGAGACTCACTCAAGGAGAAAATACCTTTAATCCATGTATTCAAGGATAATAATTATTATGCTCAACGAGGCCATTGTACGTCAATGTAGCTTGTCAAATTCTCACGTATATATATCCTTTGAGCTTATTATTATTATTACTATTACAGCTTTTTGTCTTTTGGAAACATGCGTTTTTTCACGACTATTCCCTTTATGAATAATTTGATTAAGGCTGAGGAGAGGAGTAGGGGAAAAAAAGCTTACCAGAGCCAAGCATTTAAACAGAAATAAATCCACTATGTGAGAGGAGGAGAGGAGAAACTCAACGAGGCCCAAGAGGAGGGAGAGACTTTTCTCCCTACTATCTATATTTTACCTACATACGTAATAATTATTACTGAGGCGACTATCTCTTCTTACACTATATAACTCCCATATGGTGGAAGGTAAAAGAGAGAAAAAAAATAAAAAAGCACAACTCAAATATTCATATAATTGTATTCTAACTCTTCCCAGCTCCCTACTTTTCGCACACACACACACACACACACACACACACACACATGCTCCATTGACAATGAAACGTCTCCTTTCTTGTTGACATGAATTTTCTTGGACATGTATTAGTGGAAGCTCATTCATGTATAAAGTATGTCTGGGTATAGGTAAGGTATAATTATTACATGTACAAAATAGCTACTCTAATAAAATGTCGTGGAGCTGGGAGGAGGAATATTCCAAATGAATTATGAACAATACAATGTATGAGGTAATTTGAATAGAATTACCACTACAATCATGGAAATGTCTAGGGTAATTTGTATATAGGTAAAAAAACATATGAAGAGTAGGTGTGTGAGTACAATGCCAAAAAATCATCTTATAAATAAAATTATGAAAGTATTATATAAAAGCATGTACTTTTACATGGAGGACACATTCTACGAGGAAGATTTAAATTTGTGCTCAAGCTCACTTGTCTTTTCATTTTGTGAATCTTTTCCTCTCTCTCTCTCTCTCTCGAGTCGCTCCTATGAGGGGCCACCGCTGCCAAAATCATTTCCCTACCATTTTCTTCCCAGTAAATAGTCATAAGAAAAGTTACATTTGAGCGGACACGCATTCATATTAAAGGAAGCCTCAGTGCCTTTTAAATACCAACGTCTATGTTTATGTATGTGATGTGTGTCCCATATGGAGAGTATTGTGCGGGATACATACGAATGTAAATGCTCATAGAGTTTTTACACATATTCGTTTGTGATAAAGACATGAAAAGTCATATAAAACAAGGAGAGAAAAGGCGTCTTTCCAATGGACTTTCCCTCTCAAAAATGAACTACACGCTACTCTAAGGCTCATTGGAGATCAAGTATGAGCTTAAATGTATCACTCCATTATTTAGGGATCCGCTGTAGGATTTAGAGGAAGCATAAAAGCGGAATGTATTTTCCAAAAGGGTTACACAATATGTTTGAATTTTTTTCTTTGTTCCATTCATTCATTCATTCGTCCATGTCCATTTAATATCATAGTTGAAATAATTTATTTTTAGGGATAAAATCCCTCACTCATCACAACAACATTATTGATGCTCCAATAATTATCTCAGAATTATTAGAGATTATTTACAATTATTATTATTAGTAGTAGTAAAATATATGAGAAAAAAACTTTTTTCTCTTCCTTTTCCCTTGTACATACAAAAAATAGGATGTTATAGAAAAATAACACTTTGCCTTTTCAAAATGTTATACATACGGTGATACCTCCTTATAACGGCATCGCAAGGGATATAGCCAATAGGCCGTTATTGAGATGGATTTTAACATGGGCTTATATGGGAAATGTCCAGGTGAACCATTGTCGCTATAGTAAGAGTTCCCTTATATGGACGGCCGTGATAAAGTGGTTATACTGTAATTACAATGATAGGAGGTTGACTTTTCTCCATGGAAGAATAGTAATTTTTAGAGAGTTTTTTCATGTATGTAAAAATCACATGGGTAGAAATTATTCTGCGTGAGAAGGAGGATTCCCTCTATGTTTTTATCTACATAAGTATGTATGTATGTATATTCCTAGGAGACAATCTCTAGGACGAGCTTGGAGATAATAATAGGAATTTTTTTAATCGGTAAAAACAAAGGAAGAGGAGAAGAAGAAGAAATGTCATTCGTATCCAATTCCATGGTATAGCTATACAGAGAGAGAGAGAGAGAGAGAGAGCAATGTCACTACTACATTAGTAGAGACCCGTCGTGTCGCTTCATTTCAAAGACGTAAGCAAAAGGAAAAGGATCTTGGCAGTCTCTTCTTACGAGACGAGATTTTCGGGTGAAAGAACAATGTCAAGTGAATGATTGTATTATTTATGAAAATGAAAAAATTATGGATGTGATGTGCTCAAACCTTGTACGCCTGAATTCCTTGAGCATTGACGCATAGAGAGAGAGAGAGAGAGAGAGAGAGAGAGAGAGAGAGAGAGAGAGAGAGAAAAGAAAAAAGGGAGTATTCTTCTTCCTTTATACTCTTCACTTTGTTCTTTGTCGAATAAATATAACATGTACAATTTTAGCATTTATATGTAGAGGATTAGAGAAAAGGTTGAGAGGAGGAGGAGGGAATGTTTATAAGCTGTCAAAATGAGAGATGTAAAAATTAACAAGTCATAAAAAGCTCAAGGAATTATGATTTCATGAGCCTTTTAATTTCATTGTGAAAGTTTGACAGAGATTATACCTCTATAGATACAAAGACATGTACGTACATATGTATGTTGAAATAAGTGAGAGACGATGAGCAAGAAGTATTTATTTATGCTGAAGAAATCTTAATTTCCAAGGCTTTTCCTCACATTTCAAGACTTAGGGGAGAGAAATTATTTGGATGAAAAAGTTTTATACTCTCCTCTAATTAGAGGAGAGAAGAAAAGTTTCATGAATGGGAATATCTTGTCTGCGTCAACTATTCTCTCACTCTCTCATGATGAGGACATAGTCACTCTGCTGCTCCTGGAGAGGAGCTCAACAATCCATGAAAACCAAGTCTTCCGATGACAAGGGTGGATAAGAGAGAGAGAGAGTGAGAGAGAATGAGAGAGAAAAGGGAAAGAAAAAGTTTTTCAAACTATTATTTGTTTTCTCTCCTCTCAAACGATACAGGTTGAAATTAAAATGGGATTCCAAGGGAGGAAAAGTGAGTGTTGTGTGTGGGAAAAATCCGCCGTTACTCTCTTTTTTCTCACTTTCTCTCCTCCTCAGAAAATCAACGAATTTTCTCTCCATCATCATTTAAAATCTTACGGCTTAACCTACATTTTTTTAAATTCAAGCCTACATGTTTTTACTTGGATTTGTTTACTCTATTCTTACCCCTGGATTTTATCAGTTTTGAAGATAATTTCTCAAAAGATTCGCAAAGAGAAAAGTCAAGAATTTTTACTACCCATTTTATCTTCATATAGAATGACATTCTCTTGTCATTGTTAGAATTCCAGATAGTATTTACTAATATACGTACAATTGATAAGAAAATCATCCTTCCGAGGAAAATCCCTTTGAATCAAGATGATTTTTTGTAACATGCTCATATCCTGGCCTCCCATTGTTTATCCATGCACTGACCCACATAATTGATGAGTCACTATAGAAAAGTCACTTATAAACTTAAGTACGCTCTCTCATTTCTCCACTATGTACTGGCTGGAGTGTTGCTCCTCTATTTACCACTAATATAGTAGAGAAGACTCCATACGGATCCCATAGAAATCCTCCTCGTAAATATTCTTGATGAATGTATAGGAAAACTAGGAAAGTACGAGTGCATGTATACAAGGCAAGGGAATAATATTCTACAAGGAATGGATTTGAAATCCATAGAAGTTCTTTCCTTATATAATCCCATATATATGTAGGATTTTGAACCGTTTTTTAAAACACATAAGTGGCGGAGCAAATGTGTTGGGCTCATTGTCAAGAAGAGATTTCTTTCTACATATTTAAAAATGAGAGTATATGTTTTATATGTATATTTGAGGAGGAAAATCTAGAAAGTTGTAGAGGATGAGCACGAACAACTGATTCTATCTCTGCCGCTACTCCTCTCAAAACTATCTTAAGGATAGAATACTATGGTTTATTTTGCTCCGGTGACAAATATACACACACACACACACACACACACACATCCAACCACCCCATATCCCTACACCTTACAAACACATACATTGAGAGAGACTCACTCATAGAGGAGTTCAAGTGGGCCAAATATTCATGTGGACTCACTCCTAATAATAATATATAAGAAAATCTTTCACGTACGCATTTCCATCTAGCTTATCCAAATCATAGAGGCCCCCATACCTAAACAACGGAAACTTACATATATGTTTTCCTACCAATAGCTATAATACTATAGGATAGAATTATAACACTACAATGTATACATATGCACTAACACATAGGAAAAGTATGAGATTCCTCGCTTATGTTTCCTCAATTTTACCCAACTTACGTACTTACTACTACTCTCTCCCAGAGTTTTGACTAGTTCTGTGAAGACGCTTTTGTATGTGTAAAGGAAGGTTTAGCATGCCACCAATGCAACTTTTCCAAAGAGTGAAACCCTCCTTGTGTATAATAATAAATACAGAGCTAATATGCTCCTTACATGTAGGAGATCCCTGTATGTAAGGGTAGATCCTATAGAGTCCGGACTTTATAGGATTTTCTCTATGTAGGAGAGTAGGAGTAGTAGTAGTAGTAGTAGTAGTAGTAGGAAAAATTGTGCATCCATCTCTCCCATGCAATTATAGCATAGATTCATGTACGTACTACCTGGATCTATGTAGCCCATATGGCTCTGCAGAGAGTGAGAGAGAGAGAATGAGCATGGAATGTGCAAAGTATAGCATAGAACATGCAAGCATAGTCTCCGACGTCGGATCTCTCTCTGTATGTGTGTGTGTGTGTGTGTGAGAGAGAGAGAGAGAGAGAGAGAGAGAGAGAGAGTGCGAGTGAGAGAGAACAAAACAGCAAGCTCGGGTTCTCCATCCAAGTCAACTCGAGTCTGGCCTAGTCACAATTTTGCCGTTCAGGAGCAAGCAAGGGAAGTCCTTGCTGATATATGTGGAAAAGGGTGCTTGTGTGTGAGACAGGGAGAAAGGAAAGACTTAACTCCTCATGGTTTTGTGGTTTTCTTCTTCTTCTTCTTCTTCTACTTCTTCTACTTCTTCTACTACTCCTTCCTCTTTTTCCGCCTGTTGACGGCCGACGCATAACAGAGAAACAATTACAACTGCCAGCCTTCCCTCAGTCTTGTATTTATTCTCAAACTTGATAAAGTTTGTCTCTGTTTTTCTCTCTCTCTCGCTCTCACTCTCTCACTATATTTCCCCTCTTAAATCCTTCCACTACTATGATTGAATTCATAGACATCCAAGAGTCCACGAGAGGAAGGGAGACAAATAAAGAGAAGGGACAAATTCTATAATCATTTCCTTCCCAATAGCAGGGAGAATCTCTCTCAGAGAACGTCCTCACTAGCTCAGTAGTATAAACAAGTTCACTTTTAAGAGAGTGAGGGGAAAAAGTGCTAATTTGTTCATCTAGGAAAAGTTTTTCTCAATATATAAAACTCCTCCTCTCATCACGCCTCCCCCTCCTCAACAATAAACATCCTTTTTTTCCAATTATTATTATTATTGTTAAAGTGACAATAAAAAGACAACGTCCCAATAATTACATACTACTATAGGAAGGAGGAGCCCAAAAATATCTCAACCCGTCTTCTCTCTCTCTCTCTCTCTCTGTGTAGAAATGAAGAGGAAAATATTTATGGAAATCTTCTCTTGTGATTAAAGGGAGACGCTATTGTTGTTGTTGGGGTTGTTGTTGTTGTTGTTTTTCTAACATTTTTTCTGTGAAAAATTTGAGACTGAAAGTGTGTGTGTGATGTGAAGGAAGAAGACGACGACGACAAAAAAAAGAGAGAGAGAGAGAGGAAAAAAAGGAAAGGGGGATAGACAAAGAAAAAAAGATTGAGCAACAAGAGAGAAAAAGGTGCTTGGAATGATAGAGATTCCTCGGATGATTTAAAAATTTATATGGCAACTCACTCTCGGCAGATATCCCTATAGGAGAAGAAGGGAGACAGAAAAATTAAGAAAGGAAGAATAAGCGAGAGAAAGAGAGAAGAAGCTGGAAGAATCAAGAAACCCTTCCATAGTTATTGACCACACACACACACACACATACACATATAAATTGCACATCAAGGGACGTACATAGGAAATACATGAAAGTCGTGCCTGTTGCTCATCAATCAAATCAATTTCTGACGTCCATCCAAGATATTTCGTGATCGACGGGGAAAAAATAACAAGCTCACTCTCACTCTCTCTCACACATTCGCTCTTTCTCTCTCTATTTCCGCCTTTCCCCTCTCAAGTATCTAATGATAGACAAAGTGGTGGTTGTTGCTGTTGTTGGAATTGAGGAGACAATTTATTTGAATCCTTTCCCAGTTCACTTCTATGCCGAAGAAGGATAGAGGAAAGGAGGAGGAAAATTCCTTGGTCCTCCTCTCAACTCTCTATGATGATGATGTTGATGATGGGTTGGTGAAGAGCAAGAGTCTGAGGAATTTAATAAAATAAATGTCAAAGATAAACATTAGATTATCATCTTCTTCTTCGTATATATTTACCAAGGGATTTTTCCCTTGTCCATTCTCCAAGTAATAACTCTTCCCTCTCTCACCCCCGCCCCCCATTAAAACTTCACATTAATCATTTCCCATTCTCTTGGATATTCCATGTGAGTCGTCTTCCCTAAGGACAAGTAAATTACAAAAAAAATTCAAGGGACAAAATACTGAGGAAGTACGTGAGTACGAGAAGAAAATATCAAGAGTGAAAAATTCCAGCCCAAAATTAATTATCACCATTCTCGTGCATAGAAAAAATACAAGAAATTTTTTTCCACCGCAAGCGGAAAAATCCACCCATTGAAAAAATTTCAAGACCAGTGTTGAAATTTATCTCCCCTGTCAAATGTTGACCTGAAAGTTCCTTCCTCTCCAAAAGGATATGATGACTTGGTCTTCCCCTCACCATTCAATTTTCCAGAGACGTAGAAGAGCGTAGAAGAGAAATAAAGAAAGAAAGTCAAGAGCCTCAACCAACTGTTTTTTCTCTGGACCAACTCTCTCTTCAGAATAAGTTGAAATCCTCAAATTGTAAATACCTGTCATTTTCCAAGGGGGTATCAAGAGTCGAGGAGTGAACGGTGTCTGTTTTTCTGTGTATCTTGTGTCTGTGTGTGTGTGATTTATCCACATTTTTTCCTATAAAATTCAACAATAATAATATTAATAAAAACAATTTTTCAATATCTTTACAATTCTTACTCTGCTAATAATTGCTCAATCAATATAAACACGTCTTTTCCAAGTCATTAAAAAAAATTCGTTTTAATATATTATTCCTACTTAAAGCTCCATATATGAGTAATATATTTCAATTCAAAGAAAAGGCTATAATAAAAATCTCGTGTGTCTAAAAGAAGAATAGATTTTCAACGAGAAGACTAGCAAATGTGAAAAAGTGGACCTCTGAAATCCAGTAAGATTGACAAAAATATCCTCACTTTTCAAGGACTCACATTATCTGCCTTATATTTGAATTACTCAAGGAATAATCTTGTTCCATTGACCTGGGAAAATTGTCATAAAACTTTTGAATACTCTTTAATTCCCATAAACCCCAAATAAATAATAAGAAAGAAAAATCATGTCAACTTTGTCATCTGGAAAAAATAATAGGGAGGAAAATGAAGTTGAATTTTTTCCAAAAGGGCTTGGAAAAAAAATCTCCTTGGAAAATCCAATTTTCCCCAATAGTGATTCAGTGTATTAAGTGGGAATCCCCGTAGTGACCACAATATAAAAAAGAGGATATTCCAACAATATTGTGAGTATCCAGTGAGGAATCAAATTTTCTAAAAATTTTGGAAAATTTTATCCTGAGGAAATTTTAAACAAGTTTCTTCTTACCTTTTACAATAGTAGGCATAATTTAATGTGCTGCTGGGAAAAAGTTGGGAAAATCTGAGGAAATTTGTCTCAATTGGAAAATTGTTTTTTTTTTGTGGATTCAGCGAAAATCAAGTTCCTCCTTGGAAATTCGTAGTGGTGTGATGGTTCTACATTATTAGCACAAGATTCCTCAAAAATTTTTAAATCAACTTGAAGGGGAAACTCATATGAGCTTATACGTGTAAAAAAGAAAAAAGAGGGAATGAATTCAAAATTCCCATGAAGTTTGACAAAATGTTGAAAAATTTCTTTGAAACTCTCAAAACAATGAGAATGGTTCCACGCTCGTGTTCTTCCTATGATAATAATAATAATAATGCGAATTATTACTATTGAAAATAAATTGACTTCTCTTTACCCTTGGTTTTGGGAAATTTCTTCTCTCTTTCTCTCTGTCAAAAACTTATGTGTTTATTTTTGTAGGAGTGATAAAATTGGAGGGAACAATAAAATTATTATAAAATACGTTTAGAAGAATTTCCTGGGCTAATTAAGCTGTGAACAAAAGGGATTGGGATTTCAGTATGTTTTTAGTGTTGGTGGTTTTCGTGGATGATAAAGAGGCCCTGGGTTCCTTTCAAAATGTTTTCATTTGATTCTCTGGGAATTATAACTAATAATACTCAAGAGAAAGAGAGAACAACTCTGAGTGATTTCCTGGCATCCGACGGAGCCAGTGACTCTGAAGTGACTTGTTTGGTTTTGGTGGAGAAGAGAACATCAGTGAGTGCTTCAAGCATTACAGTTTTCCTGGTTTAGTGGTTTTTTCCCCTCATTTATGGGAAGAGGAAGATACTACGGACGAGGGAGTGAAAAAAATTGACAAATGATTTTTTCAAGGAGCTCCTCCTCATCATCCTTATCCAATTAGCATAGGTTAGTTGAGAAATGTTCAAATTTTTTTTTACTCATTTTGTTCACACTATTAAATGTAATTTTTTTGAACCATCAAAATTTGGAGCGTAGAGGGAAAAACGTTTTGTGCTTGGTTAATTTTCCAATGGAATTTTTTTAGTTAATTATATGGAATGCCTTGGGATATTGAATGAATGAGGGAAAAGGGTTTTGGAGGAAGAAGAAAAAACTCTCTGCTATTTTTAATTACTCCGTGACAATTCCTCATCCCCCCCCCCTACTTTGTATTACATTCCCTTCGTTAATGAAGGAAATGTGGATTGGTGAGTGGGAAAAATGTCCTTCACAAATATGTTCTTGTACTAAAAGAGCATGGTATAGTTTTCATATGTACGTTTTTGTATAGGATTAGTATTATTCTGTGTAATTACTTTAAAGGATTTCCATGGTTATTTGTATGGTGCATTCCCTGCATGGGTAATTTGATGGGTAGTTTATTCCTCTCGCGGTTGGATTACCCTGCGGATGGGATGGTAAAAAATCCACACGTTTTTCTCTCCTAATCCTTATGTATGTATGTGAAGGTCCTGGGAATAAGGGAATGTCTCTTCAAATCTCAACTGGTTCCTTATATATATATTTCGTCTAAAAGGGGATAATTATTATTCAACTTTAGATTGTCAATTTGGAAGGAGTAGTAAGCCTTCTTTTCTCATCCAGCCTTTCAAAAAGGGCTTAAGAGCAAGGAATTTACCTGAGTCAGGTTAAAATTGAAGGAGCTTGAATGGCTTTATCATTACATTTAGTCGTGTGGGGGTGGATAAGAAAAGTCCATTCATTGTTGATCGTATGTGGAAAATGAAGATTCGGATTGAGATTGGATACTTTGAAATTCTTGAGTATAATTAAGCCAAACGGGGGATTTTTTAATGATAGGAGAAGGGAAAAAGTGTGTAACATTTCTTGTTGGGATGAATTTTTTCTAGTATTTTGTGTGTACTAAATTAGAAAAATTGTTACTTGGGAAAAATAATAATTCATACCTGCGACAATGTTGAGGAGGGTGAGAATTCTAGCCCACAATTGGCTTTGATTTAATTATAGCATGTAAAAAAATTCCTATAAAACATTCACTCAAAGACGAGGCTATCCAAAATAGTATTCTCTCTCCTAGTATTTTGTCCTCCACAACAAAATATGCATTAGAATGAAGTAGGAATGTCATTTTGGCATTACTTCATCCAAGCTTTTTCCACACTATTTCAGTAATTATATGTACTATTTGAATATTTAGCTGGTAAAAAAATCTTCTCGACAACCGTTTGGCAATTATTATTCGATTTTCATTTTATTAGCGACTAGTTTCGATTTCTTCATCAGGCTAAAAAATATATACACGTAGAAAAAGTTTTTGCCTTAATACATATATACGAAATTATTACTATTGCATCATTCTTTAGTTATTTCACATGGTTATAACTAAATGATGCTAAAATTAATAAATTAATAATTTATTTACAGTACGGACCTTTTATCAGAAAATTCCAAATATCATTTTGGAACTCCAGTGATTGTCACTATTAACTTCATTGGTAAAAAACTTACAAAATTCTGCTATACAATATACGCAGAAATATTATTGTTTAAATCATCGCACTACATCTATATCAAGCGTCGATCCCACAACAATGATTGCTGCGAAGAAATCCTATCCATTTCATGAAACCTCAATCAAACTACAAAAACTTTTTGTTCATGGAACCTTAATAAAAATAGAATACAACCTAGAATTCTCAGCAATGAACTGACCTGAGTTGACTCAAGCTCTTTATGTTGACATTGACTCTCGAAACGGATTGACCATATAAAAGATAGAAGACCAGGGCAGGATTATCTCTTAACTCCTCTTAAACTCATAGCCGGGTATAAAAAGCTTCAGCGATATTTTCAAAACTGTAACACAGAGATACTTATCAGCTTACTACTATAAAATCCACATAAAATATTGATACAAGGAGCTATAGTTAATAACCTGTCATATAATATTTACATAAACGAATGACAATGACATTTTTCTTACAAATATAGGAAGATTATTATTAGACCTTTCGATCAACAACGCACACATTGTTATGAAGATTACGAAAACAATCAATCAACTGTCAAACACAATTAGAAGTTAAAAAAATTAAAAACTTAGTTAAAAATCAATCTCTTTCCACTAAGAGCTACTTGCTTGTGCTGAGTCATAACTGCTCCCACACTTGAGATTATTAAGAGAAAAGACTCTGTTTTTCAAACTTCAGCACTAATTGTGAGTAGTATTACATAGGTACTGCTTCATCCGGCAGGTGTAATCACTTACTAGTATTTAAAAGCTGGTGAATGTTAGCACTTCTTTTATAGCCTATCCTTAATGTTAAATTTTCTATGACAGAAAAAAATAAAAAGATTTTTTTTTCATGATCTACATAAGTTGTGAAAAAGACACAACTTGTGTAACTTTTCAATTGAGAAATAGGTAAAATATGATCCTTCACGAAGCTGCAGATAAACTATGGCTAAACTAGTCTGACTGAACAGATTTCCAACTGAATTACTAGTAGATATAAATATAAAAAGCTGGGTATTCGTGGTTGGTGGCATTGAGTTTCTTCCCTTGAAAAATTCCATACAAAAATTGATCCCAATTTCCATGATAAATTTACCAAAAATAATCTTCCCCCAAATAATTACACATGATCCAAAATAAATCATTCATATTTGAAAGAAGGCTGAAAGACAAATGGACAAACTTCCAGCCCCTCCTGGTAAAAATGTTTTCTAAACCATATTTGACTGTTCTTGCCCGTTCGTCAAATGGGTCCCCACCCACCCAGAAAATATCTCACACAAATAATTATTTAATACATAGAAATATATACCATTTGTGATGAAGAGTAAGGAAAAAATAATTTGTACTTTCCTTCTTGAAAGGCTTGAAAAAATGAAATGTGCAAGTTTTACTACAAGTTGAGAGGTGACCACTTACAAAGGAAACGTTGTGATAAAAAAAAGTCTCAGGAATTATTATTACATTTGAGATTCTTGTCGTCTCATAACCAAGGATATAATAATATATTATTTGAAATGACATGTGAGAGAGAGAGAGAGAGGGGAAGGTAAATAAGTAGGTTTGTGCTTATACAGGGATATTTTCTCCTTTTTATATGTATGGAGGGAACGAGAGCGAGAGAGTGTGAGACAGAGGAAATAAGAAAGAATGAGGTGAAACCTTGTAAAGATTTGCTCCGTATAGTTTTGTATAGTAGAAAGAAGGAACGTGTGTGAAGGAGAATTTCATTTACTTTGGATTTAGCTCACAGATTATGAAAAATTTCTCTTTTATATTTTCCTTTCCAATAATACTACAATATAGTAGGTACATTATTAGTAGGCTATGAAACTCTCTCTCTCTCTCTTTGTCCTACTACTAAAAAAGAAAACTACACCCCAACTCAGCAAAAAATCATGGCTGAGTTTTCCAAAGGAATAAACGGTTTTTTTTTTTTTTTTACTTTCACCCCAAACTACCACATTTTTCCCATCCTAGTATATGTTTACAATGTGATGATGCTCCCAGCCCAAACAACAATATTTGCCAACAAGCTGTATTTTCTTTTCCTTTGGCTCTCTAGTAAATCTACCTAAATGTAGTACGTTAAATAAATTATTAGAAATAGTCCTATAAGGACGAGGACCATGGCCATCAAGTATGTGTAGTAGTGTGTATCTCAAATTTACTCACCTATACTTATATGGAGTTTTGGAAAAAATGAGATTGTCTCCACATCTTGATAAATACTACAATTTTTGGGTAGGGATGTGTCCATGTAGGTCAAAAAAAACTGATGGTGTTGGCAAGGAATGATATTTGCATATAAATGACAAACCATGTTTACACTCATATAACTTTTGGCATGTAGTGGAGATCTGTGGGGAGAGAGAGAGAGGTAGTAGTAGTTGTAAGCTTCTCCCATACTTCCATTATTGTCAAGATACTGGAAGTTCATTCATTATTGGTTGATGGAGAGCATTGAGCTATCGCTTAGTTCTTATCCATAGTAATTATAGTAAAAAAAAAGAATGAGAGAGTTAGAGAAAGCGCGAGGAGGGAAAGGAGAAGAAAGGCAAGAAAATAATAGGGAGAAACTTTGATCTTTTAGCATCAACTGCCAATGTAAAAGTGTATGTACTAAAGCTACAGTCAAATCTCCCTATAAAGGAAACTCGAGTTGGGTGGCAAAATCCCTCCAATATTGACATTTTCTATAGCTTTTGTAGTATTGTAAGAGGGAGCGTGGACAAGCTCCAACGCTCCATTAGCATAGCGGTATTGGACTCGGGTTTACTTGAGGGTCGTCTGAGTCGTACTCGGGTTCGAGTCCCGGGGATTGTATGTAATATGGCTCAAGGAAAGGGGTTTTTCCCAACTGGGTTTTTCCTCTGACCGCTCAGACCTTGGACAGCATGTGCGAGGATTCCTCATAGATAGGCTTAACCATTGAAACTTTGTAACTGATTTAAATAATGGCTTAAGATGGTTGAGAGCTCTGTTAGACCTTCGGGTATGAATCGGAGTATAAACCCCCCACTTTTTTTTAAAAGGGAGCGGGTAATAGGGAGTGGGAATATGGACATTTCCCCCTTATGGAGGCACCCGTTATAGGGAGATTGTACTGTAAATGTTGCTTCCAGCTTTTCTTGAGTTCTTCTCTCACATGATCATCATCATCATCATTCCAGCCAACCACATACTATTATTTGGGGTTTTAACTTTTCTACATACATTTCTTTCATACATTTTCCTACCTATTTTTCCTCCTTGCTCTTCCCTGTTGCACAAACATGTGTTTTTTTTCATATCTTGTAGATATAAAATTACATTTGAAGGCAGAATGAAAGAAACGCTCTGGATTTTATCCTCCATTCTCCATTCATGATAGCATGATTGTTGAATTTAATTAATTATTATTTGTAATATCAAAGGAGTTAAAGCCTACAATAAAAGTATAATTGTGCGTGTGTGTAATAATTGCATTTTAAAAAGTAAAGCTATTTGTCCTTTATGCATGGATAAAATATTGTAATGGAAGAGGAGGGAGATGAGAAAGAATGAAACCAGTTGTTTTCCCATCAATGCTCTCTTATGAGTCAGCAAACCAAAAAAATACAATGAATCATTTCCCTCTACTATGTAGTTTATAGTAGTTCGGATCTATGTTGTTTGTTCATATGGAAAAGGAAGGAAGGAGGAGGAAGGGAAAATAACCTTTTTAAGAGTCACGTACTAATTGAATCCATGGGCTCAAATAAGAGTCAATACTATAAAACTTTAGCTATTAGAAAAGGGGAAAATGTTTAAGTCTATAGGAAAAGGAGCTACTCTTATAGTTGGAAATATTCTTATAGGTAATGCATAGAGGATGGGAATTTTTCATAAGAAAGAGTTTTTTTCATATCATCCTGGAAATCCCTATATAATTTTTACATATACTAGGAAAAAAATCCTAGATAATTTTCTTCTCCATACGTTCCCATGTACATATTTCCTTGTCAACTTGAGGTAAAAATGGTCTCCTGGAGTTTTGATATGTTTTTTCCCTGTCTTGAATTTTATGTATAAAAAAAGTGTGTTTACTTTATCTACTTTAAAATGATATCTACTATTATTAAAGGTATCAAAGTTTTCCCTCCTCCTTTCAAATACATGTACATGTTTCTAACAAGTGGTGTATGGGAGAGAAGGAGAACTCACACTTAGCTTGGGTAGATGGTTTATGGGACTTGATAAAGCCTTTTCCCATGACAACCCCATCCCTTCCCTTGGACTTTCTCTCTCACTCCTTTCTCCCTTACTAGGAAAGATTCAACTCAAGGAGAGGAGCCCTACTATCTATTGGTGGAGAAAAATTGCGTATTCCTCCTTTGTAGTCAATTTATTTTCAATAAAAGAATTACCCGGGGATTTTTCCTAATACAATACTATAAAGTATACTCTTTGTATCCTGAAACGGTCCGTGCATAGCATTTCCCTTTGGTTAGTAGTAAAAGGAGTCCTCCTTCAGAAAAAAAACAAAGGGAAGAGAAGGGAAGGAAAAAGTTACAAGTATTTATAGGAAGCCCCAACGATAATACTCCTGGAGTATTACTTTCTCCAGAGCTTCTTCTTTTTTTTTCATACTACTATTAGTGCAGTGCAGTGTGTTTGTGTATAGTAAAAGGTAGATTTTTCTTGAGAGAATTTCCTCCTTCCCACCTGTACCCACATAAATCCTATGAACATTATCTACCTTGGGAGTAAAGAGAAAAAAACACTTCCCCTACATTATGGCTAAAAAAGGTATAGGGATAGTACAGTGCTACCATTAATTTCACTCCCCTCCAAACCATCCATGCTTCATCATGAATATTTTAAATCCACATTTTTTCTGCACATATGCGTGAGCAGAATGGTTATGACCTCATTTATTAAAACGGAACTAAATGGCTTATATATATTATTGTGTGGCTATATATATGTACATCCAAAAAATATACACTATATCTCTCTACATCTAGGGCTAAATTATTATTGTAGTTCTGCAAATAATTATATGCAATGTGAGGGCGAGTGCCAGAATGCGGAGACATGTAGTATAATTTAATCATGATAAATTTACCCCTTGTTTTCTCTACATATTTATTTTTTAGTACATGAAAAAAGTCCCATTTCCAAATTTTTTTTTTTATTTTTACAAATATGAATGGGAAAATGTGTGCTGGTAAATTTTTTTCCCACTCTTCCTGACCCACCTTTTGACAAGGTATTGGGATTTAGTTCATGATGTGGGAAATGTCTCACCCTTTCAAATCCTTTGGTCTCTAGTTGAAAAAAATAGATTATTTAAAAAAGACAGTTTTCGTAGAGAATTAGTGGGAAAATAATATTTTTCTCATTATTTTTTTTTTCTTACTCTCTACTACATATGGGAGTAGGAAAATGTGAGTTGATAAAAGGTTGGGGGAAGTGAAAGGGAGATAACAGGTGTACAAAATCCTTATATATACTTTAGTATAGAATTAGTAAATTGTACGTATAGAAAAGTATGGGACGTGAAAAGTAGCGATCACCAGGCTTGGGCCTATACATACTAGAGTACATTGGTCAGTCAAGATGATTTGTATGTTTTTTTTTCTCGGGGAGAAAGTCTATAGAATTGGGATGACGGGAGTAATGGAATCATTAGAAAGTATGATGAGGTGATAAATGAAAGTTGGACCATTTACAGCCTTTCACCATCCACTGGATTCCATCTATGAATTAATCATATGATTTTTTTTCTGGATAGGAAGAAGGGGGAGAGAGGAGAAAACTATTCAGGGAACAAAATCTATATTGATGGCTATCATCTAATAAAAAGAGGAACAAAGTGTCCCCTCAAATAAATATAGTATCCGTGCATGTCTGCATTTCAAGAGAAGAGATACAAGGAGAGTAGGGGGGAAAGTCTGGAGAAAGTCATGAACGTGCTGGCAATACAAATCCTTCCCTTTTTTCCCCAAAGGAATGTCCAAACTACTTTTTCCCACTTCCTTCAACTACTACTACTACTACTACTACTACTACTACTCCTGCTCCCACAAATCCATGTAAAATAATGATTTTGACTAGAGGAGAAGCATCAAAATCCAATATGTGTATTTTTTATTTTTGTCCTCTATGTGCGAAAGTTTGGGGGAAACAATAAAAAAAATGTATTTTTTAAGGAAAGGTCCATATTGGAAGAGAGGAGCTTCTCTTATCTTTGGCCACATCATCTTTGTTTCTTTCCCTACTATTTCTCCTGTTTCTACAGTAGTCTGCGTCCTTTTTTTTTTATAGGAAATTACAATTCTTCTGGCATTGTAAAATCAATCGTAATTACTTTAAGTTTGAAATATGGTTTTTTACGGGTAAAATTGAGGCTATGTTCCAGCTCCAGAGCGCACGGAGCTACAGTATATAATTTTGACCCACTCCATTCCTCTACTACCAAGACTCATGTGTAGAATACAAATGGGAGAGTCAACTTTTTCTCACTCTTTTAGTATACAAAGGGATAGGATTGGTAATAGGAGGAGTTTGTATGAAAAAAAATAAAATAAAAGAAATGTTATGAGAGGAAAAATTGAGTTTATCAGCTCAAAAAGTTCCGTATCTTGAGAGGGGACGGGAGTTTTTCCAAAGGGAGAGAGTCATTTAATCTGAGAGAATTTAGCATATGGGGAATATTATGGGTGTGAAAAGTAGAAGAAAAATCTATTCCCTTCCACCAATTCCTTTTTCCTCTGAATAAAATATCCTCATTTTTCTCAATGTACTAAAAAAAAATATGTTTATAAAAAAACACATTATTTTGTGAGAATCTCCCCATTTATTTTGAGGTCCACCCTTACTTTGTAATAGTAAATTTTTAAAGGAGACTATACTATATTGAAGGAATTTAAAAATGAATGGAACATTTTCCCAGCTTATGAGGAATTCAAAATAATAATTTTTCAAAGGAATTTTCATTTTTATTTTTTTTCAATTTCATACGTTTTTACCTTCCCCCATTTTTCTCCCTCTCTTTATTTTTTAAAAGAACAATAATAATAATTACTTTAAAAAAATGTGCGGGGGGATTTTTTTTCCTAGGAGCAAATGCACATAAAAATTCCCATGGAGCATCATCCTTGAATATATTTGTATTTTTATTTATGGTAGAATTTTTTCTTTCTCAACTTCCTTGAGGGAAAAAGTATAGTGGTGGGTAATGATGATGATGACGATGATGGTCTCCATAAGTTTCTATATAGTTTGCATCCAATTTGAAATTCCATAAAGCCTCAGACTACATAGACCCGAGTTGCTTTCCCATAGCGATTTACTAGGAGGACGACCCAAGTTAGCGTCTTCCACTGACTCATATTTATCACCAAATTGTAACATTCTCTCCTCTGGATATTCTAACACTTGACTCTGTACAGAGACGATAGGAGTATTTAGTATAGTAGCATATAGTCTTCTCAAGTTTGAGAGTGCGTGGTTGGACGGCTTAAGGAGAAAGCGCTCTACATGTAAGTAGAGTGGATGAACTGAACATCTTTTTTTACCTGAGTTGTTTATTTTTTTATCCTAGTAGGAAATTCATCCAAGGAAGTCCACCTCAGCCAGCTTTTAGTAGAGTTGAGCCGCTTAGAGAGTTTTATCCAAGAGTCTAGTATATAGTATGAGGATTCAACCAGAATGGAAACATAAGCTTCCTCTCACATATAACAAAAAAAATATAGAACCTTTCCTCAATGGACAGTTCAAAGGATCAATTTACTTCCGTCCACCTTAGCCCCGCACATATATGCTCATGTTTCAAGGAATTATTCACCTGCTTCTCGGGGAGAGAAAAAAAACTTTTTTCACGAGGTTGAGCAGGTTTTTTTTCTTCTTCCACACCATACCACACACAGACGATGGGGGAATGGAAAGAGATTAACTCAGAATAATGTCACAACTCATGTACTATTCAGTCTTCCTCCTCCTTTCATCTTTACTTTTGAAAAAAGTAGTAGGAGGAATTGGGGGAAAAAATTTTTCAACTCATTTTTCAAACATAAGTTTATTTTGTGTTCCTTCCTGGGGGGGGGGGAAATTCAAGGGAAGGATTTACTGTAATTATTTTACATAAAGTAAGAGGATGATCTTCCTATTAAGGGTAAGTTTTTTAGAGGTGCGTGCATATGCTGAGGTCATTGTTAAAAATATGTAGATAAAGTTATAACTTTGGCCCGGACGACTCTTTTCTCCAGGGATTTTTTTCTCGAACACTACTTTTTTCATACATTGCTCTCGACAAGGATAGGGCGAGAGGGTGAATGAATTGTAAAGTGAAGGAAGGAAATATTGTAGAGGTCCCATACCTACAACTACATACAGAGAGGAATAAGAGTAAAAGTAAAGGAGTAAAGAAAAAAAAAGTAAAGGACTACTTTGGATTTTCCTCGCATTTCCACTCAAAATTCCTACGTTTATTGCCTAATTTGCGCTAGATATTGGAATTCTCCTCCAGATTTTTTCCTATATGTTATTTCCAAGGAATTCCAGAAAAAATTTTTCACTCTACCATCAAAAATCACAGAGAGAGAGAGAGAGAGAGAAAGAGAGAGAGAGAGAAAAAAAATCTATTTAGACATATTTTTCCCAGAGTATAAAAGCCATATGTGTGTTTTTTATAGGGAGAAAGGAGGAGGAAAGGGAGGGAGAAAAGAATGTAATAATCTCAGATTTGCTCAGTCTCTCTCTCTCTCTCTCTCCTTCATATAAGATTAGAAAAGTGGGGAAAGTTTGTTTTATCAGGGAAAATAAAATGGAACGTTCTATATGTAATGCAGAGATAAAATGTACGTGTGGATGGTCTCTTTTAGTAGAGAGGGAAATACTCGCATAGTTTCCTTGAGCTACAAGCCATTTCCCCCTGTATTATCCATATCCGAGGGAAAGTAAGAGGTAAATAAAGTATTTTTTGAACCCTTTTTTTTATCATTCTTCCTTCCCACAACTTTCCTTGTGAAATTGTCACAAAACACTCTCATCATTCTCCTTACCCACAAATAACTCCTTCTATCAGAGTCATCAAAGCATGTCAAAAGCATTTAATTGGAGTTAACATTCTCTACATTCACTAATCTTACATATAAACACAATTTAAGGGGGGAAACATTTTAAATTTCATTCATTCAATCCATAACAGAGAGAGAGAGAAAAAAAAACAAGATGCTAAATTTATCTTATATCCTTCATAGGGCTATTTTTTTATGAGGTAGAAGAAAACGCATTTCTCTCTCAAAAAAAAAATAAAAATATAAAAGTGAACTATTTTTTTTAAAGGGAATTTTTGAGTGTGTGTAGCCCCTCCAGAGGATAGAGGAGGAGGAGGAGGAGGAGGAGGAGAGAGAGAGAGAGAGAGAAAACAAAGCTCAAGTTAAATAGGTCAGGAGGGGACGCAAGTGGAGATTATGATGAGGCACATCTGTGGATCAGATCTAAAGTGACTATCAAGCTTTAGGAAGAATCTTCTCTTACTATCTCTACACTCTCCATATAATATTCCCTTTGAAAATCCTACGTAGTACTAAAAACTCCCACTCAAATAAAATGCATAGAGTAAAATCAAGATTTTTCAATGGGGGATCTTGTTGACTCGAGAAGAAGAAAAAATATAGAAGGAATGACCTTACGAAAGAAATTAAAGTTTTTCTTTTTTTCTTTTTCACACGTCCTACTATTTTCTTCTCATGTTAAGAGAGGAAAATCCCCCTGGAGAGTATGATACTTTTCCCTATAGATTTTCCTATAGAAATATCTTCCCTCCCACAATAATACACACAAGTAGAAATTTCTCTCTAGCAAAGAGTAGGGATGGAGTTGGAGGGAAAATTTTTTTTTATTCCTGCTATTTTTTCTCTTGTACGTAGTAGTAAATAGTAGTAGTAGTAGGACAAAATAGCATTTGTATGGGAAGAGGTTCGAGATACAAGGGAGACTTCACACTCACTCAAGCCCTTAAAAAGAAGATTGCCATGTAAATATATGTATGTGTAGTAAAATGTAGTTCCTGGGATTTCTACACGCATCCTGTACATGAGAATTATGGGGTAGGAGAGAAAGTTAAGGGGATTTTTGCATCACAGAGAAGTGAGGATTTTTCAAGGAATTCCTCTACGTTTCATATACTTTAGTTACGGTGTTTATGCACGGTAAATATTTGCACTTGTTTGTGATTTCGTAGCTCCTGCACGCGCCTTCTCCTATCCTCTTCTTGTAGTAGTCTAAACTCTTTGGAGAGAGAGAGAGAGAGAGAGAGAGAGAGAGAGAGAGAGAGAGAGAGAGTCATCAGGGTAACTTGGAGAAAGATATACATAATAATTATGGGGCTTACATAGTGGTAGTAGTAGTAGTAGTAGTAACGTATCTACGTGTAGTATTTGTGAGGAAGGCTATAACCCTTCTTCCACTATTTATAACACACGGAGTTACTAGATTTTTGCACATTTTCCCCCCTGACATCAATACGATTCACTGAGAGCCTTCAAGGAAAATAAAGACATTGTAAGTTTTCCATGTACCAATTAAATCTTGGCAAAGGATTTTTTTCCAAGTAGTGTCCAACATTTAACCACCCCACTTTTCCACCTTTTATTATTCTATATAGAGATAACTTCATATAGGAAATTCTCATTTCAATCGTGTAGTAAAAAGAAATAATACTGTGAAATTAATATAAAAGACAAAATATTGCAAACCATGGCTCAGTTACGGAGGATTATTTTACCTATGCGTATTATTTTTATACTTTTTTGTATTCTCCCTAGCCTGAGCACACAAACTACACATTCAATTGCCTAAGAAGAAATCTAGAAATATCCTTGAGAGTCAATCATTCGTATATGTTTTTAGGGGTAAATAAAAAGAGGAGACGAAATTCTCGAATCAAAACAATTTTTCATAGGAAAAATATCAAGGAATTTTTACAATTTTTGACATCTCATATACAATACAGTGGATTCCCTCTATAGTGGTTTCCCCTAAGATGGCATTTCCTCTACATTGGCAGACTAAAATCCTCCCCAGAGATTCCTCCTGCCTAAGGTATAGGCTATAGTGGGAGGGTTTTTTGAGAAATCTCCGTATAGTGGCACAATTATTTTGAAGAATTTTGCCTTTTTAACGTCATTTTTCCTCGTTTTGAACCAAAAATTGCAATTTTTTAGTCAAGAAATGAAAAGACATTACGTGGTACGAATTCAAAAACAAGTTTTGACATAAATCAATGGAATTTCTTCTAATTTTGAGATTATGCCTTCAGAATTAGCATGACCTTAAATCTTACAAGCAGCCATTTTTTGATGTCACCCCCTGAGGTATGGGTTTTACATTTTTAATGGATTGCTACTATCATGTAAACACCCTTTTGCCATATCGCCTGCCTGCAAATCCATATTTTGATTTTTTTAAAATTTGGACATTTTCTGATTTTTACCCGAAATCCGGAATTTGACTTTTTCAAATGGGATTTAACATGGGATTTTCAATCTTTCACGGGTAAAGGTAAGGGGTTCCCTGTAAAATTTTGTAAATTTTCACATTTTCTGAAACTCATTCCCAGAGCACTTGTAATCGCTGTTCAGCATGGAAAATGTTCAAAAATGTGTGTATGCGTTCCTTCTTGTGACGGCAACCAGGATATAGCACTAAATGGCCCAGGTGCGACCCCTGGACTATCGCCCCCAAATCAGCAGAGATCATGTAGCTGTGGTAGTCGGAGATTCCACATTTAAAATCAGGTATTCGAATTCAAATTTTTCTCGTGTTATGAATCACGCACCCATTATCACTACACGCCCACATAAAGTCTTAAAACTTCGTTGCTCAAACAACCATCCATATGTTTGTAGATACAGCAATGAATAATTCTTCGTATTCATCGTCGTAACGTGTCGACGGGTTTCAAGTATTTTACTGAACTTATTTATTGGATCTGAACGTGGTTCAAGTAAAAAGATCTGACCTGAAAATGACTTCAACTTACTTTTCAGTTAAAAAGGCATAATGTTAACAAAAACGCAAGTTTTATTAATTATTTATCTTTTATTGACTTAAATTTTACCATTCAATTTTATTCAAGTAATATTTCCCAACTTGAGCCCGGACTTATTTTGAGCAATAAAATCATGGTCAGGTAGAGATATAAATTTAACTTAAACATGACCCTAAAAGTACAATTTTGGAGGTACATTCTTGAAATTGACCCAAACTTGAACGCAGGACCCTGACTGTCAACACTGTAGTAATAAATCAATTGCTAGCATTATTTAAAAGGGGGAAATTTTTTACTGTTTAAAATTTTACTCTCTTTACTTCGGCAAGTACATTTCGTCGGGAATTTTTTGATAGGAATAAAATATGCAGTTTACTCATTGCATTGCCTTATACTAAAAAGACCATAAAATTTTAAAACGGAGTCTAAATTTTAAATGCAACTACACAAACCTCTAGAGGTATATTTCTGCTTGTGCAAAATTTTCAAACAGACTTGGTCTGCTTGGACCTCCTATAAACTTTCAGCTTGTTAAGTGCCGGTTAAGTGTATCTCAAACGATAGTGTGAATGAAAATTTTTGCAAAATTTAGCTAGTAAAAATAGAAAAAAAAACTAATATCTGCCCCATAAACAATTATAAATATATTTAGGGGACATAAATCAATTTAGGTTTATTTATTTATAAAACTTTTAAACCTGGTAATTTCATATTAATTGGATTTTGCAAACATCTAGTTTTTTAAATAAGGCATATTTGGGGGAGATATTTAATTACTGAAAAAATTAAGAAAAAAATTGAAAACTGGCCAAAGGATTATATATTCGAAAATTCTTTGTAATTATTGACAGCTTGGTAATGCAGGATTGGTTTTTAGAATTTTTGGGTTAATTTTTCGTACATTTATTTTTCGCATTTATTTTCCATTTGACAGAGTTACCAAAAGTTAACCTCATGTTCATTCCCGGAACGACCTCCATCATTCAGCCTTTAGATGTGTACCATTTCCGCCAAAGAAAGATTTTCCGAAAAATGATCACAAGGCGCATACTTTTAGACCAATTAGACATTGACATCTCATCTCGTCAGAACATTATAACGATGCAGTCTCTAATTCACGATCAGCTTCGAGCCCCTGCGTTTGTCAAAATGAATCGTTTTGCGTGGTGCAGAATTACTTACTTGGATGAATATCCAGGGGAGTTTAAAAATGTAAAAGAGCTGTGTTTTAATGCGCTAGACGAACAGTGCAGCGTTTGCAATCCTTTGACGGGACCGCCCTTTATCCGTTGCGCTCACTGTTCCCAAACAATTTGTTTCCACCATTTTTTCTCAGAATTTCATGCTCATATGACTTCAATTGTATATCAAAATCATTTAAAATTGCAGCAGTGTTCTACTTTGTTTTTGTTGGATTATTTCCAGAATTATCATAATATTTTTGTTACTATAGTTATTAAGAGTTGCATTAAAAATTCGGGCATTTTATCCGACAAAATATGATTACGACAAATTGTTCTATTGTAGTTTCTAACTTATGGATGGGCGTTTGAGCAACCATTCGACGAAGTTTTAAGACTTGTTGGTGAGTAGTGACAATGGGTGCGTGATTCATAACACTAGAAACGACTAAAAATTTTTAATTTTAATACCTGATTTTAAATGTGGAATCTCCGACTACCACAGCTACATGATCTCTGCTGATTTGGGGGCGATAGTCCAGGGGTCGCACCTGGGCCATTTAGTGCTATATCCTGGTTGCCGTCACAAGAAGGAACGCATACACACATTTTTGAACATTTTCCATGCTGAACAGCGATTACAAGTGCTCTGGGAATGAGTTTCAGAAAATGTGAAAATTTACAAAATTTTACAGGGAGGGACCCGTGAAAGATTGAAAATCCCATGTTAAATCCCATTTGAAAAAGTCAAATTCCGGATTTCGGGTAAAAATCAGAAAATGTCCAAATTTTAAAAAAATCAAAATATGGATTTGCAGGCAGGCGATATGGCAAAAGGGTGTTTACATGATAGTAGCAATCCATTAAAAATGTAAAACCCATACCTCAGGGGGTGACATCAAAAAATGGCTGCTTGTTAGTAGGGGAAATGGAGGGAACGCGGTAGTGGGATCTCTCTATATAGTAGCAGAATTTCTGGGATCCCACCATATAGGAAATATACTGTACTTATGGGAATACAAGTTACTAGAGAAAAAACCAGCTGTCATTATCTTTGACGAGCTTTAGAAAAATTGGTCCAATAGTGTCCAAATGGGTAATACGTAAATAAGGCGGGAGCTGTCATGCATCACCTATCTCTCCTGAATCCATGTTATTGGTTCTGATCCAAGTCAATTTTTCTCCTCAATAAATGGATATAGAGTTTAAAATACAAAAGTTTTTTGAATATTTTATTCATTAGTGGCAAAATAGACTTTTTCGAAACCTTTACCTTTGTAAATTGGAGTGATTAAAGCGCATGCAAAGATCAAACAAATGACATGAAAAATTAGAGAGTCAATCTTTATTGAAACCTTTAGGAAACTTATCCTGATATTTTTATGCACATACATGTAATATTTTTACATGTGTAGCTTCAATTCTCAAGTTTAAGTTTTCTCAAGGCAGTGTGTTAGTCCAGAGAAAGTTAGCCATGGAGAGGAGAGACTCAGAAATTATAGAGGCAAAAAACAATGAGAAAAGCTATACTATAAGCTATAATGAGGAAAAAGCTTTTTCCAGGTGAAAGAAATATGCAGGTCTATATTGTAGGGCTCCTTGAGCTTACTATATACTACAATAAGGTGATGAGAAGAAGCATTGAAATGCATCCTTCACATGGATTTTCTCACTCTCAAACTTTTAGCTCTCCCTCTCTTTGAACAAGTTTCAGAATAAATTAAAACCAAGAAAAGAGACATCATTTTCTCCTCCCAGGGTGTATAATATGTATGTTTCTGAAATTAATTTCAATTTTCCTGGGGTCTTTGTCTACTTCCTAGAAAATTTTTGACAAAGTGAAAAAAAATATTTTGGAAGAACCTTCAATAATTTTACCAGACCACCTGACGCCCTTTTGGCATTTTCTTAGTAGTAGCAAAGCATGGGGGAAATGTGCTAATTTGGCTTTTAAAAAGAATACTTCCAATAGCTTTTCTCATATACCTTTTACCACACATTACTTACTACTAATTATTTTATTTCCGACACATTGACATGAGAAAAATAGTAGCACTATTACAATTCCTAACCTGGCATCCCCCCTTGTATTAAAGAGGGAGTCCATAGTTTTTGTTATGAAGATTTGCTGAGGCCCATAAAGTCTTACTCCACATACTCTCCCACCTTTGACAATCCCCCTTGCTTTCATAAGAGACTATGACATTTTTTCACAGCTTTTTCTTTTAGTGGCACATTTAACCTTTGAAACTCTGAGCTCATTCAGACTACCACTCAAAAATACGTTGGGGCTCTGAATTCTGCAATTAATTTAGGGATGGAAGTGTATAAACATGATTGAGTATAGCTGATAATTAACATGTAGTATTTATTGTACAAATAACAATAATTAATACTTGCTTAAGAAAAAATGAAGAGAGGGCTTGAGATTCAATCTTTTTTTTGGAGAGCTGAGAAAAAGAACAGAAGATGGAAGAGATACAGAGATAGGATGGTTGCTGAGAAAAAAGTTGTCTCTCTCTCTCTCTCTCTCTCTTTTGGTTTTCTTGTCCCGGTTTATATGTGGTGTCGTAATTTGAAAGCCAGGATACTACTTTTTGGGTGAAGGTAATTATTAGATCATTTTTATTTGGCTAAAAGCCAATTTGTACTTATAATAATATCTCTCTCTACGCTTTCAATTCCCCCCAAGTTTTTTTTTAAATGTTGGGTCCCTCAAGGAATGTCTTAAGGATAGTTTTATTATATCTATAGCTATATACAGTGACCCCTCTTTATAACGGCATCGCAAGAGACTCCATTATATGGCCGTTATAGCCAATAGATAGGCCGTTATTGAGATGGATTTGAATGTGGGCCTTTAGTATGGTACATGTCCAGATAAACCACTGCCTCTGCAGTAAGAGTTCCGTGTTATGGACGGCTCTTGTAAAGAAGCTACACTGTAGATAGTCATTCCTATACTGGATACTCGAAATGGTGGTAGGGAGAAAAGTGTAGTTATATGTCTAGTAAAATTTTAAGACAAAATAGATATAATGTTAGTGGAATGGAGAGGAGAAGGAGGGATTCCTTTGAGTTGATAT
>JAQFXU010001161.1:0-33126 GCA_034693705.1 Spatulosminthurus flaviceps
ACAGTTCAGTTTCAGTTACGCAATCAATCGCAGTCAGAACCCGAAGTTACGTAATCATCCCGATTACACATTCAGATTCAGATAAGCTTTGATTGAGCTTCAATTAAACTTAGATTACGTAAAGAGTATAGGTAGAGATAGGGATCTTTCGGATCTTGAGCTCCTCTCAAGGATCAGAATAGACTTTCTCTTTAGACCATCTTCAGCATACTCAACAATATGTACGTAAGTACTTGAGTCAGTTACAGCATGCTATTTTGCATATTTATACGCTTTTGTTTTTATATAATGATGCTTTGTTACATTATTAAGGGGGTGTACGAGCATACCTAAATCACTAATACTTCAACGGCAGGCCTAAAGTACAATGTATAACTCCAGGTTTGGCACACGAGTCGTAGATACTTTATATATATACTATGGCCAACAAATGTGAACTCCTTGTTCCTGTTCCAACTCAGATGAGTATACAGGAGGTACATGTAGTATGGAGGAACGGTACGCGGTGAGAGGAAATTAAGTGATTTAATTAAGCCACATTGGTACTATCCTCTAAACATGAAACTATAGGTTTCATACACTTCACTTCACAGTAGCCGTTAGAATTGAGGATCCCATGAATTACATAGAAGGGACATAAAAAATACCATTGTTCATAATTAACAAATTTTTCCTTCTCCATAGATCAACTAATTAGTGGTAGTTCAGTTAGAAAAGATCAGATGTTGAACTATTGACTTCACATTCTACTCACCCTGATTGTGAGATCCATATTATTATTAATCTTCGTACATCATACCTGAGGATCCATTTCAGCTGACAATAAGATCAACAAATAGGAGCACTGAACTAAAACTAGACACTTTACAAAATAATTTTGACAAAATCCCGAGAGACAGGGCAAAAAATACAAGCAAGCACACTGCTATCTCTGTACTCAGAGAAGATTGAACGCGGTAAAAAGATGAGAAAAAAATCCAAACCACTCGACCACAGTCTCATTCTCATCACTAGTCAGCTTCCACCACAAAGTAACAATTAAATCGAAAGATTGAGTGGAGCTGATAAAATCTTCTTTTTCCTTCGGAGCTAACTTCCTTAATACTTGTAATTAATGAAGAAATCCAATGGAGTTAGCGAACAAGACTAACATTTTATATAAAGAATAAGACAAAGTTCCTCTCTCACCAGCCTTTTACCTACTGAATATCCTCTTCTAACATTACATTCTCACATACATATATATACAGCACAACCACACTAGTCTCCACAGTTACTACTCGTATGTATACACCTTAATAATAATAACGATAATAATTACTCACATGTGAAAACTACAACAATTTCCCCCTTCTCAGTAGTCACTAGATACTACATAGCTCCAATGCTTACAATAGTATAGACGATTAAGACGGAGAATTCGGTAAAAAACCCCACTCGTGGTCGAGGCTGTCTCCCTGGCCAAGTAGCAATTAATTCTTTTCAGGTGTATCTTTTCGATCCTTATCAGGACTAATGTATTTCGTTTAGTTGTCTTGACCCCTGACTTTACTTGTACCATGTGCAATGCAATTCACGTAGTAGTACCTTTTCCCTTAACATAGTCAGCTATACAATAATATGCAAAATCTTGGGGAAAAAATATAAATGCAATTAGCAGGTGACATATTATCTCCATGTATCGTATATTATCTCCATATGACTTGGAGTGCGCGTTTGTATACTTCTAACACATATATATATAAAATTTCCTCCTGTCTCAATGACTCTACAACTCAATGTCAAGAAAAGAGTCCATATAATAAATTCCAAATCAATATTCTCCATTAAGTTAAATTACGGATGATTTTTCAAGGGAGAGATCACCTTCCCTACAGATCTTGTAGCGATTCCTAAACAAAATGGAGGAGTATGTAACAAGGTTGATTATTTATCTTGACAACAGGTTGCCCATGCCGGCTCCTTTCTCTACAGTAATATCAAGGTGTTATCTATGCAGATGTATACATAAGAGTCACTTGTCCACTCGTACTCGTACATTCCCACTACTGCACTTACTTATATAATCTTATAATTACATAAATCTTTGACTAACTAAGTAACATTAATGTATAGGTTCAAGAAAGGCCCAATAATTCAGAGTTCCTCAATAAACGACAGCCTATACTCATTAGGAATCTTAAAACATGGACAGCCTCACAGAACCCACAACAACAATAGTCCCCACATGAAATCAGAGTCTACTCATAAACATATACTAGGGATTGTGTGACTCGCATCCTGAAACATGTTAATTTCTTTTCCAGGGGAGTTACATAGTTAAGATTGCCAAATTAATAACCCTGTTTAATGTCAAAACGGCGGCGGTAGCCCTCTGTACGATTTTTTTCTCTTTCCTTCCTTTTAGCTTCCATGCTCCAGACTCCTTGAAAGGAAACACTGCCGTTGAAATCTATAAAGTTGGCTTGCTAAAATGAATTTCAGCCATAAAGTTGACGTACAATAATAATGCTCCCAACCTTCTTGGTTACACGGGTCATAAATTGTCAAAAGAGCTGTATTTTCAGCCTGAATTGACTCACTCACTTAGACTTATTAGAAAATAACACACCCTTTTGCTTTTAGTCAGTGTCGTTGGTTCCCAATACATAACCAGTTTTCATTTAAATATTCTCAATTAGAAGTAAGTTTTCCTAGGATTTAAGAGGCCAGACTATACACTCCCTCCAGAGTTCGCAGGGGCTTTGTACTACTGAAAAATTGTTAAAACTTATAGTAACATTGACATTTCATGTGAAAATTCCATTAACTCTCGGAAAGAGAGAAAAATGTCTTTCATACAAGAAATTAAAAAGTTGCTTACGCAAAGTTTCATTTTCTTGGTTCTTAACACTTGTCACAGTGTATGACTATACTATATGATAATATCTTGTCACCAAACCTGGTGCAATAAAACAAAAAAAATATGCCACATAAAAGTATTCCTGAAAGTTTTATTCATTAAAATTAAAACCAATAGCTTTCCCCCAAACCTGTAAGTATAAGCACCAAAAACCTACGTTGAATTTTAACTTGAGGAGAGACCTATTATGAAATATGACAAAGTTAAAATTTACAATAATGTAAGAGCACACAATCTCCCCTTTAATCTTCTGTCCAAATCTTAAATTTCCATGAGCAGGTAAAAAAAATTAAATAACAAACACTTTGGACAAATATGGCATGATAAAGCAGTAAATCTCTGTTGCGGCAATTTGTTTAACACAAAACTAAGTACTACACCTTGTAAATGCATACCATAACCATCTTGAAGACTATGAATTACCAGAAAATGAAATTCCTATGTTAAATGATACAATCATCCTATATACAATCTAAGCATCACTTTTCAAACTAGATGCAGTGTATTAACATCTCATTGTCTACATAATGGAGACGGACATGTTTGAAACAATGGGCGTTCTAATGAATATAATAATGTACTCGATGACAGCTCAACCGTTAGATGGAAAATAAATCACAGTGCAAAATTCCTTCACTTATATAGTCAACTCTTGCCATACTTCACTCAAAACTCAACCCAATGTCACATTATCATTACACCATTGCTCATTCAACTACTACACACTTGAGGCACACGCAGCGAAAAGAGACTTTAACATTCTTTTTTACGTTCTGATAAATTCCAGACGACCATGATTCAGTAGCATTTCCATTCCATAGCTTGGTTTATTTGGAAAGTTTTTTCCTCTCTCTCTCTATACTAAATAGTATTCTCATCTCGTACCTTTCCCCATGTAATTTGTCTCTTGCATGACATTTTTTTTCTGAGCTTTCACAAACATCACAATCACAATCACTTATTTTTTGTGCATTACTACAACGCATTGGCACCCTTCCTTACTTTCAAAAGATGAATTGGTATCACCTTTATTTTTAGCAACACAAGATCCCAACATTTCAGTCCCATTGGTTTAGAAAAGGCTTTTGAGAAAATCCTTCCTCCCTTAATTAATACACCACTTAACATCGCATTAAATTTATATTCGTAATGATCGATGTCTCCTGCATCCTCAAGCTAATCGGACAAATTTGACAAAAAAGGAGGGAGACTTACTTTGAGAAACTTTTCCAAATCAAGACTGTTCCTTCTTGCGGAGGTCGGTGGAGAGTAAAGCAATCGTTCTTGAAAATCTTTGGCTGTACGGCTGTCAAGTGTGAACTGTAATAAGAATTGAAAAATAAAAATTCAAAACAACTCACTCATCCTCACTCAAATTGAATATGTAATTTTTTTAATGACCATAGAGCATATGCCAACAGAAAACTACTTTTCCCCTTTCAATCTCTTGTTCCATAAATGTAAAGTGAATTTTGACGGGAACATAGTAAGTAAATAAAATTTGCAAGTAAAAGTTGTAGATACAAAGTTTTAGAATCCTACACCAACCCTGTAAATGTCATGAGAGTCTTTACCGTTATTTAAATAATTACATTTGGCTTGAGACCAGGTTATAATAAGAAAGTTGCCGCAAACATGTTCATTTGGTCAAATGACATCATATCATTGGATGGTTACTTGATATGAACAAGATTAAAGATAAACAGGTTAGGATTTTCAAACTATCCCTTAGCCCTAATATGTAGCATGAGGTATGGGAATTTTAAAAAAAGAGTAAATACAAACGTAATGACCACCCACCTCAAGGATCCATAATTTACAGGAAAATAAAAGTCTCGTATATGAAATGAAGGAAACTTGAATTCTAGAAAAAATTTGCATACAATAGAACACTATATGAAATAATGATGGTTCAATTGTACAAGTACCTTCAATTGAATTGCTAATAATGTTATACAAAGTTAAGTCATAAAAATCTCTGCATTTAAATCTCAGAGAGAGAGAGTAAAGTGCTCTGAACACATGTAAGTTTCTTTTGACTCTTACAAACTTTTGTCCCCCCCATCCCGTTCGGGCAGACTATAGGTTAGATCTAAAAAATGAAGGGCATCATTCTATTAAGTGCCTCATGACACTCATGAGTATGCTCATGCATTGGATACATACATGTATTGAGGCCGTTTCAATAGACATGAAGAGAATTACAGGGAAGATTTTTATAAACATTTGTACTATATCTTTCAACTACTTCTAGTACCGAAGCTGTTGAAGTTCCTAATAAAAATGTCACCATCAAAACTGTTACATTCAATTCTTCCGAGAGTTATCACTTAGGCCCTCTAAGAATTACCTCAAGTTAATCCTTTAAGCCCTACAAGAATGCAACATAATTTAAAAAGTTTACAACAATCTGAAATGTCGTCCTATTGTGAACTTTATAACTTGGATAACAACAAGAAGACACATTAAAGCTAAGGGCAAGTATGTAGTAGTAAGTACGTTTTTATTCTTTAAAGTACAAAAAATCTCAAGATTTTCCACAACAGAACAATTCAACTGTTTTTTCCTTGCATTTAAGAATATACCATCTCTTGATTTTTATGACTTGTCACAAAATATGAGAAAAGTACATGGTTAATATTTAAATGGTTCTGTCAGGGCATGAGGAGGGAAACAAGACCATAAAACAGCTTCTTGACATTCTACAACCGTTCTTTTACTAAATGCTACCACTCACATGTTTTCATCTTGAACAGCTCAATTTTCAGCACATTTCCATCTATACTCACACTGTACTACTCAATTCAGAAAAAATCAAATTCATATAGAAGACTCCTGGAATTCCGATGGAATGTTATTACTATATACTGCACACCCCGCATGGGAAAACGCATTTACCTATACCTAATCCTCAATACTTTAGGGCTTGATTGAGAAAAGTGGTTTTGATAAATACCCTCTACACGAAATAATTGAGAAAATATGGAAAGAGCGTCAGAAAAGTGGAGTGTAGAGAAAAAGTGGAAAAACACAAAGTTTGAGCCAACTTACAGCTTTTCTCTCATCCGTCCATGCAATCTGCTTAGTGGTTAACTTTCTGTTCTGAACCTTGTGGTACTGAGACAAGGTTGGGATTTTTGACTGCGGATGCGGTTCACTTCCACTCTCCTTCGAGAAGACCACTTCACGTACGATCTGTTCACACACCAACAAAGAGTATAAATAAGCTGATCCACCCTCCTGTTTTCTTGCCGACGACGACGTAGTACTTGCTGTAGTACAGTCCGTCATGACACTCACGTAACAACAACATCACCAAAGGAGAAGTAGCGTCCAGGAAAAAAACACATTAATTTCAAAAGTATGAACTAAAACGTCGGGAAAAAGGGTTCGTCGGAATGCCAGAACAACACTTGCCTATATACACACGGACCCTTGTACAATTTCTAGATCCTTCTCCACACAACATTCATTCCCTTCTTTTTCAAATACTACTAAAGAATGGAACAACACTGGATTTTCACTACGTCCCTTTAATCCCCGCACCTCCTCTCACTCACAAACTATAACATTCCATTTCTGTCTCAAAAACTCATATGAGATTTTTTTTAAACCCAGCAGCTCTAACTATCTTTAATAAATAGCAACAAAAACTTATTTATTAAGGGAAGTTCATAATGGAGTTGGGAATAGCTCATCATTCAGGTTTTGAATTACTTTTCCTATACCAACACTATATAGCTACACATCACAGGGAATATTCGTTTGCAAGAGCGCAACAGGTGCGAATCGCGACTTCCTTTCCGTTAAATCTAAACCAACCAGTAAACTAATAAAGCTGACGATATGATATGACAGGGGATAGGAAGTAGTGGGTTGAAAGAACAAAAAAATCATCTATTTATCAATATATAGTAATATTCACATTCACAATAACTGACATATGAAGGATACATTGGTAAGTAGCTAAGCTTATTCACATATATGAAAAAGCATGTGTAGAACCTACGACTCTTTTAATCTCTAGTATTTATGTTCCATCTAAATATGTACGTAAGCCAATTCATGTATTTCCATTGGAACTGTACTAAGACCCCAGGGGCGTCCTGTTGTTACTTATACCTATGTATATGTAAAGGGTAGTAACTGCAATTTTTGCTGTAGCTTCTTCTTCCATTGCGACAATCGCTTTATCCGGTTCGGAAACAGGAAACAAACTCACTCAACTGGTAACTTTGTACCAGTTAACGTCTATAGCTATCATGATTCATATCTTTTTGTCCCTTGTACTCAACTCTGTAGACCCCTTTGGCTTCCATTAAAAATCCATTGCAATGTATGAAAAGATACCTGTAGGTATATTCTCTGAGTAAAAGTTATAATAATACAAAGCTCAACACGACAACACCTCAGTAATAAAACTTACAAAAGAAGGATTGTATGTATGTGATTCTACGTACACAGCAGAAGCTTGTACACAGTATATAGCGCACTATATTGCACTAGAAATTGGAAGGAAAAAATAAAATAATCCTCTATAAATGTGAATTGAAATGCACATTTCAATTCACGTTGATTTCCAGGGTAGCTTTCCTTCCCGTGTAGCTACATATTCACAGAAGGGAATGGAGAAGAATGCACTTTTTACAACAACTGAAAGGAGAAATTCATTGGATTTCTCTCCGCATACACTATAAGTGATTTTAAATGTTAGAGAGAGGGAGTATTACCGGTAAATGAATAGATACAAATAGAAAAACAATGATGTAGGGAAAAACTTTTGAAAAAATAATGTTTAACACGAGTTCACAACAATGCACAAGGAAATTCACTATAAATTATGAGTATTATTGTTGTGGAGTAGTAATAAGTATGGGGGAAAAGTTACAGGGCACTGGTGATTATTATGATTTAAATTGAAGATGTATGTCCAAGCGGATGAGGAGATAGAAGGTAGATAAATCACGAGACTTACTGGAAATTTTGAGGAGTGAGTTTGGTAGGTACTGTAGTCTGGAACTGAATTGGGAAGATCATAGAAGGACGGCAGTGGCCCTGAATTATTGCCCAGGGCTGGGGGTGCCCTGTATGGTGGTGGATGGAATTGCGACTGTAGCTCCTGAAGCGGTTGTTGTTGTTCGGGAAGAACACGAAGACCGTTTGTTGGGTACTGGTACAGGTTCTGCCTCAGAGAAGCCTTCTCACCTTCTCCTGATGCTGGATCCAAGAAATGCGGCTGCTGCTGATTTTCAATGAGGGTCCCGTCCTGATTCGAATAATTGATACTTGGACTTGCACCGGCCGCCGTCCCGTTCACATTCACATCCAGTTCTGTGTAATCATAACAACACCAATATCATACTATGAGAGCAGTTATCTCCATCCAGACTGTTATTATCAACTATGGCAATTGAATCTTCTTTTCTCTATATACCTACAGGTTATGATTTATGACTCATCACATTTTTCTTTAGTTTTTGTTCTACCCCGTAGTCCTGCTCTTTAATGTTCCTCTTCTTTCTCTACACCGTATCATCATCATCATCATCATCATCCTCATCATACTCATCGATATGAAAAATACCAAAGTGCAATAAAGGCTTCATTTTAATATCCGATCACTGTATAGCACTGACGACTGCACACACCATCCCTAGAATCCTGCTTGAGTAAAACTCTTTTAAATTACTATGAACTAGATCCTTGATGTAGTATTTGAGTACATACATATTTCTAGGCGCAAACAAAATCAAATTAGATCCATATCAATGATCTACACATACCAACTTTTGTTACTCTCACATGTTAAATTACAAAGACACATCATTATCATATAATGCCTGCTATGGCTTGATACATATACCAGAAGTTTACAATAGTAACACTTTTTACTATCATGTATCATTTCATTCAATTGTGGGTCATTAGCGGGTATAACTTTGAAATTGATATCATGCCAACTTCCTCATATCCTCTTCCATGTACTTTTCTCAGTAAACAATTATATGCATACATGGTGTGTACACCACACAACTCTACATTACAAGCACTACCTTACATATTCACTAATACACACATACATGGAATTTATGAAAAATTATGTAGGCACAGCTTCAAGGTAAATCCCTGGTCTTAAATGAATATAGCATCTGTAAACAATGACCTGAGCTACCATACAAAGCACCCACAAATAAACAAGGGCTTGCATCGTTGCATCTCCCCAGAAAAATCGTTCCACCTGCTCAACACCTCCAGGAACTTTGCTATGTATTTAATCTCACAGACTAAATAGCAATCCTAATTCCCACAAAATCTTGAAAAATAGAATTACATGGAGCCTACGGCCTAAATAATTTCTTATACCCGAGATTTAATAGTACGATTTCAGAATTCATAAGCAAAATAACTCAATAGGAAAGCAAGAAGATCATCCTATAAAAACGTTCCTATACAGGTAAAATAAAAGAGAGTGGGTATAGGTAGAAAAACAAGTGGAATTCGACTTCAAGTTAAAAATCCATGGTACATAAAAATTGAAGGGACAAAAACCCTTGAAAACGTAAAGAATGCTCGTGGCACTCAATCAGGAATGCCAAGTGATTTTTATTTACACAACAGCATCGGACATGACCACTACTCCGGATGACTTTTCTCTGACTAACTGCCTACATAAGTATACAGGGGCAAAATATAATGGCGGTATCCTCTCTGCATACATATTAACCATTTAAACTCCCATAGCTCCTGATTATATCTCCAATGCTATGATATATTAACCTGCATTACATAAGTGTTTGTCCGAGAAGTTTTACGAGCTGTTCATATAACATGCAATTAAGCAGAATGAATGTCTGGCATTTATGTTCATCAATCAAAAGGAAACCTCCTGATTGGAAATTCGCATAAAAGGATAAACATGTAGTTTGTAGAAGCTTGGCTGTCACTTAATCATTTATTTCTTGACATATGCAGGTTTCTAATCTTGTACATGTTTCTTCTTCTTCTTCCTCTCATAACAGTTACTATACTATCGTTTCTATAGCACTTCCTTCCCAATACCAAATAAATACCTGAATTGCTCCTCCTGGGCTTCTCTTTTAAGACCCTGTTATTCATGCTCCGTATAAATATATATATTTCTTTTTAAAATTTATGTATCAAGTCCAGAAGGCAATCGCCGGACATAACTCCTACATAAAAGAGTTACGTAAAGCATCGTCCCACTGATTTCTTTGAATAATACCATGACCAAACGGAAGACATTCTCAGGCAAACAGTTGGAAGGGATTGGACAAAAGTACAAGTGAAAGCCAAGACGAATTCTTTGCTCTATATAAAGTGATATCTATTAAATGTTCTTTTGTCCATTCTATTTAATCACATAATGTATTTTTTTATCATTACACTATATAAGATTACAGCTACATACTATAGTGGTCATAGAACAGAGGCACATGTGTACATTAAGGTAAGGCAGACAAAAGTACGTTTGGACGGTGTCTTTTGAATTGACTGGGAGTCATTTTTCTTGCAACAAAATACCACTAGCTCCTGCTTAAACATTCCTCAGTATACATCAACCAGAATCGGCATGTTGTCTCCCACAAATGTATTCATTAAGTTTCACAAGGTCTAATACCAATTCAACGTATGCACATTTATTCATAAAGGAACTTTTCCTCTCCCTCACATCAAGTTCATGTAGATGACTTTGTTGTGGTCAGAAATGTACAAATGAGCAAGTACTCCGTCTCTTCCACAGATCATTTACAAAACAGAGTCATTCTTTACATACTTATAAGCAACGCATACGATAGCAAACGCCAGGGAATCCCACAAAATCCTACATGTTGCATTTCTCTCAACTCTCATTCATGTCACTGCTGTCTAGACCAGAAAATTATTTCTCTCTGCTACATTTGACATTGACACTGCATTGCACTGGCTATGAATAAAAAAGCCACAGCACGTTCTCGCCTTTTTCCTAGAACCCCTTAAAAATCCCTCAAATTTGAATTATTGTAAAAATTGTTCGTATGGAATTCTATATGGCACAACTTTTTGATGGTGAGAATAAATATTTCTTTCATCCTTTTGCAAATGTAGGAAAAGTACCGATTAACTCAACTCCACAGTTCAAGGTAGGATTTCTATGATATATTCTCTATTTGAGTGGATGCAAAAATACGTACATGGTTAATTACAAGTGTGTGATAAAAATTCACATTGCTATGAGAATTTATAAAGCAAGAATAGCCGTGTCTTCACGCCTTTTAAGAAACACAACTTAGCTTGGCAGTAGTAATAAATTAGTCCACGGTTCCTATGACTTAGTACCACAAATAACAATGACATGTGAAGCAAGTAATGTGTAAGGATAGGCTATTATCAAGTGTAGAAAAACTCCATCTAATTCAATTACTTCATTCATTAAAAATAATTTTCCTGTTTCAATGAAAAAAATTATTGCTGCAATGGGTAATTAAATGCCAGTAAACCTTGCCTTATCTTCTGCACGTACTGTACTTGCAAATCCTCCACATGATTAATTGTTCCTAACCAGTTCTCTCCTATAATTAATATCATTCTTAATAATAGCTGAGTAAGAATGACACCATGCTTTACAGGGACTACACTTAACCAAGTAAGCCTGTATAAACCCCTACTTTTAATTACGTATGTATAGCTTTAACAAGTATGAATGTGTAGTACTCGAAGTGTAAATGTAGTATAAATTCACTTGACATCTAAAAGTGAGCATCTATGTATTTATACATTAACAACTTTCATTAGCTCATTATCTCGAAAGTTACAGCACATTGCATAATTACATGTGTACACAAGAAGATGTAGTGGATATTTGAAATGTGTGAAGTTGTAAGTTACATGGAAGTATATTGCAATAATTATTGTCCATTTATACATACGTATTTATATTGTATCTATCTATATAAATATTTAGGTTGGCAATGGAAAGAAATTGATCCACCTGTTGCAGAACCATTAGACCGGTTGTTGTTGGTATTCGTCAGAGAGAGGGATCGTCGAAGTCTCGACTCCTGTTTAACTTTCCTTGGTGTAGTGTACATATTTTTTTTGAATATATTCAATAGGAACAATAACTAAATTCAATTCATCATATAATACAACTCAATCCACTTGTCCAAGCAATGGGGTCAATTCAGGGAGAAAAACACTTTGCTATACATAACAATACATATAGTCAAGGGCGTAAAAATGTAGTAATATAATTTTTGCTGGCTCAATAATCATATAAGCTTCTCCCTTTCAAATTTAATTATTCGATGACTGTCACTTCAAGTAACATTATTTGCTCTTTCAATTACACTCTATAGATATTTGTACAGTAGCAGCACTTTGTGTGCACAACAAAACACTGTGGAGAGATTGGAAATCAGATGCCATTTCGTTAGTCACATTTTCTATATAGTCACACACTGATCCAAATTCAACAACCATTTGATTGACACTTAACCACAAATTGTAAAACATGTGAATTAATTGTCAATAAAATATTTTTTATTGCGTAAATTATATACACAAGGTATTCTCCTCAATTTCACAATCCCTTCCTTCAAAATCCTTGACTCAATTGCTGTCTATTAGCTCACATGAAGATCTTCAAGTTTTTCAGGTATATACTAACTGTTGAAAAAAATCCCTTGGAAAAATCTAGTTCCTTTCGTGCAATTTTTCCCCCCAAAAAGTCACATGAGATTTTTTCGAGAAAAAAAATACAAAACAGTTTTTTCCCCAACCTTGATTAATCAATTAACCAAACACAAATACAAGTAGGAAAGGATTTAGCACGAACTCATTGATTTCTTTATTCTTAGAATTTTCAACGTTTTTTTCCCTTTTATAACAAAGGGTATATGGTCTTGAGAGGGGAAAAGAGTGGAAGGAAGTGGAAACCACTACAATCACATTTCAGGCAAGAAGACACGAGTCAGAAAAATTCTCTGGGTAATTCAGTAGCTCCGTCTTGATTTTTTCCAAAAGAGACAATGCCACGTAACAATGGGGTATATAAGAAAGTAAGGAACTGTTTTCACATTGTCCAGACTCAGAATAACAAACACGACCCCAGTGCTGAGAGGGAGACAGATAAGGTGGAAGGAGCAGCACAGTTGTGAAATACTACTTGTGTGAACATTCCCTTTAGCAAACAATACAGTACAATTGTAATGCTATCAAATGCATTTCCATGAATGAAGTTACCTCTGAGGTTACTTCAATTTACCACGAGGTTCACAATATCATGATCTTTGTTACAGCTCATTCAACAAATTTTTACTCCTTGTTGGATCATAGGCTATAAAAAGTGTACGCATAAACGTATATATATTTCACACAACGCAAAAGTTCACTAGTTCTGAGTATTATAAAGGAACACAAAAACAGTTTTTTTTCTTCTCCTTCTTCCTCTCTTGCACACCTTTTCTTTTCAAATTATAATTTCATCAATCAACATTGTAACTGTAACCTTTCAACAGTAGCAATGATGGAGGCTCTTGTTGACAAAAAGGTCTATATACTCTCGGAACGACACAGAAAGAAAATTTTTATAAATATGTGAAAGAACTAACATGAAATCTCATCATAAACTTTTCAAACACAACTCGTAACTGTCAACAATCAAGACACTAAGGTTTTTTCCCCTTCCTTGTCTCTTGTTTCTCCTCATTTATTTCCATTTGCTTTACCTCACACGTCCAATTTCCAACAGCTCACACCAAACAATACATGTAGCTTGAGCAGGGCAAATATTACAACTAACACTCAAATTCAAAGACACAGGACTTTTCTTCTCACTTATAACTTCTCTTGAAGTTATGGGAACTTATGAGGAATAAAAGTGTTGGAAAAACTGATATAATTTGACATAAAAAGAAGTCTTGTTCTCTCTCCGTCTCTTTTTTTTTATGCCCACTTCACACATCTGCTCAACTTATAAGTTTATATGGAAGAGTGACATCCCACGTTCCACTCAACCAATTTTACAGAGAAATCTAATGGAATTTTTATATTTGAATGTTAAAACGGATTTTTTCCCAATGTTTTTGCTCAGTCTGGTGTACCCACAATGTACATAATATTCTAATATAATATGTAACGTAGATAAGGAATTTGAAGGTTTGTCATGTTATTCCGGAATGACTTTAAGACAGAGAGAAATAGGGAGGGAGAGAGAGAGAGAGAAAGAGACAAGACGTAAAGTCTACGAGCTGAAAAAAGTCACTGTCACACTTGCCGCGTCCCACACAGTCTTAAAGCTACATTTTCACAATGAATTCAAATGTACATAAATTTATACGGCTGCCCAACAAGATTAGCTTGCTACTACTACCAAACACCAACTCTTTCACAGACCAATCATAAAAATGAATAATCACATAACAATGACAATGCGTCCAAATGGCTGGTTAGCAAAAAACATACTAAAACTGTACATATGTTCCTCCTTTATATTAATATGTATCTCTCTTCATACACGCTTCTTTACCCATCTCTATACATGGAAAAGTCACTCAGAAGAAACCTTATGAAACAACACACGTTCCTTAGGAAAACACAGGTCCTCGAACTAAAAGTAACTTTTAGTCTTGAATGAATGAGAAAAAACTCAAAAATGATTAAGATAAAAACTTTGACGCTTTTCCTACTATACACTATTCCTCAACAATTAGGAAACATTTACTAAGACGTCTTTCGGCTGTTTCACTCACATCTGATGTTCTCCTTTTCACTCTACAGTTTTTTACTACAAGAAAGGACAAATAGACAAGAGAGGGAAAAGACACACACCACGTGCTGAGTTGTTTGCGCTCTGTCGCTATTTCCACTTTAATATTTATGAGAGACGATACTTCTCCAAGTCTGTTCTGTGAGTTACAGGATGAGTGTGAGGTATATGAGGGTCTTCATAGATATGAGACGTATTTCCCTAGATAGTGACCAACTTGCCTCAGTTCGACTCACACAGGTGGGTAAAGAGGTAAGCTGAAGGTGTCTATCTACTGAATTAACCTCCACGCACTTCACCGGCTCAGTCAGTGAAACAGAATTTTTGAGCGTGTGTATATGTGTGTGTGTGTGTATTTGTAAATTCGTATGTACACGAGTTTTTCTTCTACTCATAAAGTTACGTTGTAAAAAAGCATATGAATTAGGTACTAATATACCTAAATGGTTTCACAGGGTAACTACTACTACTACTTATGTGTGAGTAGAAGATACGATAATGTTTACAGTGAATGAGTGAGAGGATGGATGGAAGAAGAGCCCGTTTGCTTCACTGACTGATTCCTTTAAACTGATGCCTATAAGCCTTGACTTAAAACCCTGTTACAGCAAAAGTTAAGACAACCCACACTAAAAAGCATCAAGGAGAATGTAAAGATCAGTCTTGTGTAACCATCTTATTATTATAGAGTACCTAACGACTCTGTACTGTGTAGGAAAGGAGTTACCACATATTTAACATCGTATTCTTCCATGTGCACACATATATATACTGCTAATTGCATATATATTTCGGATGTAGAAATATATATGTGTAATACATTTTTAGGATGAGGATCTTACTTATAGCTTATAAAATAAAAGCTTTATAATTCATAAATGTATAAGCTTATTAAGGAGGCTTAGATACTTCCACATACTCTCCATTTCAAAGTTACCCATCCATAATGGCATAAGTCATAACCGCAACTTTGCAACTGACACTACCCTTATTATATGGATACGTAAGAATTAGACCAAGTACATAAGCGATACAGGCTCCATAAATTTTATAGAAAGGGAAATCATGGATCCGTTCTATCGTGACGGATTGTGTAAACTTGCTGTTAAAATCCTATTTGCCGTCCGGCCTTTACTATTTATTATGTAACTATATGTAATCCCTGTATATATGTATATAGATAGTAGAGAGAAAAAGAAAGACTCTTGAAATATGGAGTAAATTTTTTTTCTGCTGTGGATTTTAACAATAATTTTTTTTGTTATCATAGAGATCACCTTTGTTTCAATGATGATAGTATCCTTATCCTAAGCATGCTTTGTCTCGTGTTTCGGCATCATTTTCATGCAAGAGGTTTCCATCACTTGAGACAGATGAGGGCCTGGAGCCATGCATCTGCACAAAACTTATCCTATCATCAAGGGATCATTCCGTGGTGAACTACATAGCATTTTATTAACGTCAGTTTCTCTTAAACCATTTATTATTTGCATGCACTTTAGTTCTACATTTATACAATACCTATTTGCTCTATAATAATAATAATAATAATAATAATTGATTTCAACAACGATAAAGTTATTATTTTGTGCTTGGAATATATACATACAAAATGGAGATTTGTTACGCCGCTAAAAAGAATTCAACAGCAGGTGCATGGAGAAAAAATAATCCTGGAATTTTAGACACATTTTTATCGCAAGCATCGTTCCAAGGAAAAGTACATAATACTTCCTCACGACATACTAAAAAATTTCAAGAAGTTCTACATGTTGAAAAATCCTTCCTGAAGCGTGGTGCCGTCTTTTTCCCCTACTTTCGTACGCCTCGTACACATTGCCTAATCAGCAGTTCCTTCTATTTTTCCTTTTCATCCTTCCTTCCTGCGAGGGAGGGAAGCAGGAGGGAAGGACTTGAGTAAGCGGTAATTATAATTGCGGTTCCACTCTCTTCGTCAACGAATTTTTTTTTTGTGGAGAGGAAATAATTCTAACTTCCGCAACTTCTTGCTTCCTTTTTTCCACTATAGCTTTTCCCCGGTACTTAGGTACCCGTATCCTGATTTGTCTTAAAAAGCGTTTCATTTCACTAAAAGAATTTCACAGCAACTGTCCCTCATTTTTCAAACCAAGTAGTATACAGACCCTAAGAACAACAAAGGCATTTGAACTGAAAAAGTGGCCCCATCCTAATTACTACAAAGATTTTTGGACGAACAATGGTGGAACGAATAGGAATGATATGTGATTGGTATTGTTCATTAAAATATTTTGATTTGAACACCGTCTGGTTCCTACACAGTTATATTCAAATGCAATAAAAATTCTACTCTTCTCTAAGACTGAAATAATGTTTAAGAGTTTAAATGCTACGTGTTTACTTTAGCGGCACACTGCATAAGAAAATGCTGTTTAGAACTACCAACCCAAAAACATGAAGTAAAAAAAATAAGGGATAGCAAAATAAAAAGCCTCTCGTTTATTATATTTATTGCATGTTTGGTGTGTGAGAGAGAGACATAAATTTTCTCAACGTTCTAACGTCGGATCCTACGGTGAGGGTGAGGGTTGATTGTCCATTCGTATAATAATTCGTTCAACAAATGTAATTTTTACATTCCATCGCATTGGAAACATGAATATTTGTGTGTAGAAAAGGCTAACTGGTAAAATATCGTCGAAGGTTGTTGTAGTTTCCCGAAATTTAAAGCCTGACCTGATTCATCCCTTTCCAGCCAGACCAACCCACACACACACAAACTTATTGTAAACTGTGTAGTAGAAAGAACCTACAGTCTTAAAGAAACCTAGCTGATATATAGTTAACAAGTCACAATAGTTTCTATTACTAAACCTTGAGTCACATCTTATACGTATATTTAACATACATGTTAAACCACTGGTCCCTACACACACGCTACGGTACTTCAGAATGAAGAAGAAGCTATAATTTGAGATATGTATTTATATGTGACGTACAAATGTTAAAAGGCGTAAAGATACCCCCAACAAACAGAGACTAACCTGTAATGACAATCTTGCACCCAACTCGAGATCAGAGCAGCTGTATACAATATATAGTTAGGTATTATATAAGTAGAGTCGGTAGATGATCTTTTAAAAGACCCTTATTATGTAATAAGACTTTCGTGAATCATAGGAAAAGGCTTTGAAGATGAGGAGTCATAAAGTCCACGAAAGGAAATGGAAACGTCGGCGGATTGTTTGTAGTCTCTAATTTGTACTAAAACTGACATCAAAATAGTTCACAAAAGAAAGTAATGATTCTCTGGAACATTTTTTTCTTGTTCCAATCTCTATAATAAACATCTCACTATTCAACCATTTCTACATCCACATGCATGTTGAATGTTGAAAAACCGACGGCCTTGTACATTTAAGTATGTGGTGCAATTGAATTCCGTTCAAATCCTGGAGATTTTATTTGTTGCCCTAATTCAATTATTACCAACCGACCCATGTTTCACCCTCCAGTTAAATTTTCAAGTAATATTTATAATAATGAAAATTTATTTGGGATTTTATCAGTCCCTCTGATTTTTATTACATACACATTTCAATAGCTTTTTAGAGGATAAAATCCAGGCCATTGGTTCTGAAAAAAATATCAATAAATCCTGAGAAATTTCCTATACTAAAACTCAAGGTAGTAACAAAGCAGGGAGCTTACAAAGGAAAAAAATAATTTCTTTCCTTTTCTAAAACCTGATTCCACTTGAAGATTACACAATAATTAATTGCTTGCTACCAGCAAAATATATAAGTTTAATTTTAGCTTGACATTTCGTGCCGTTTATTTTCTTCTCAAAGTCATACACTTGTACGTAGATGATGAGAGGTAATAAAGCCCAAAACAATCATGTTTTTCTCCAGGCAAACATGATTTGATTAGAAACAGACACACTTTTCCTCCTTTAAATTTTCCTTACGTTTTTACGTAAGAGTTACATATTATAATAAACGTAGTATTTGAACGTAGTATATAGTAAAAAATTGAGTTGAGTAAATACCTTTCTGGAAGAGAGAGAGAAAGGGAAAAAACGTTATCGTGAAGGCTGCATAAAATAAAAGTGTTTACCGCACTGCTGAAAACACCTGCTGAATAACCTGTAACTACAACCCAAGTAGTCAAGGGAAGGATTTTTAAATGCATGTTTTCAGATAATTACCCCCATGTGTACCAGTATGAAGGAAGAAAGAAAGAAAGATTATTAGTCCACCTCTCGTGCTCTCGTCTTTTCCTATTATATAGTAAAGCATGCAATGAGCAAGCACAAGGGAGAGAGAAAAACAGTCACCTATCAAGATCAAGGGAGGGTGCTCGCCCTTTCCATGTTACCCGTGTACTTGTAGTAGTAATAAGTTGCCAAGGACTCCTTCCTTTATACTTACATATCCCAAAAAATTATGCAAGCACAAAAAATATCATGGTGTACATACCTTCAAGCTATATAGTTTTTAGGACAGTACTTCAACGTATTTTCCAAAAAATGATATATTCTGGAACACATAGCTTATAGCTGGCTCTCTCTCTGGGCTCTCAAGCATGCCAGAAAGATAATGAGCATAAATCTAAAAATATTCCAGTCATATTTGGATGAGGCATTTAATTACCAAGAGAGGTGCATTTATTATTGCTATGCACCTATGCACTCTGAACACTGGAATCTCTCTCCACATGTCTCCTCCTCAAGGGGCATACACAATAGGAAAGAAAGGACGCTATTAATAGAGTACAGTCATTAAGAACGACCAAGATCATATTTCTTTCCTCCCAGCCTCCTCATCACCACGAATGGGATGAAACTTGTCCGTAAGCAAACACAATCACAAAGCAGGAGAAAAACGGTACAAAATAACATATTTTTACAATCTTTAACATATTTTTACATTCATTTTGTTCCGTCCTACCTGTCAAAGTCTAACTGCATAATTGACAATGAATGTGCAGGGAACCAATGATTCAAATAATTTCCTACATTATATTCTCTATTTATGTAAAAATGCACCTACATCCTACATCAAAAGAAAAGCATCATCCATAAAGTACTGTTTTTCCTTAAGAATGGTTATATACAGACAGAGTGAATAAGAGCAAGACGTTTTACGGAAATCCAAGCTGTCTTCTTAAACTTTATGCAAATACATGCTCATGTCTATGCATATTAAATCAGGATGAGAATTATTGTATAAAATGCAGGAAAACATAAGGGAAGGAAAATACTGCCTACTGCTAAAAGCTACCAAACAACTAATACAGGTGAATTTCTAGATTTCTTCCTGTGAAGAAAAACGTGTGTTCAATCTTCATACGAACAAAACTCCATGTAGAATATTTATTCTCGTAACAAAAATTACAGAATACACGTGATGTAATCATAGCGGGGCGTCTACCCATTTTCAATTCAATTCAAGCAATCCAGTCCAGACTTAAAACTAAAAAAAGTAAAAACTATACATAAAAATCATAATCATGGAAAGCAGAGATTTTTCTTTATGAAAAGCTCATTTATAAAAAAACTTTGCTTCAAATCATAATAATTGCATATATAAAAACCAAAGATATGTTTTGTTATGAAGCGTTACGGCATTTAATCTAAACTTGGAAATTTCTTGGAAAATTGTCTGAGTATATCTTTTATATACTGCAGTATTTACTATATGCATTTTAATCCGAGAATCATCCACTAGAAAAAGCAACTTTGAGATTCCTTCATATCCTCTCTATTTTACTATTGTGGTTCCCTAGAAGTCAAGGCATAACAGACGTGTATAATATCCGAACCCAAATGGATTGAAAGCCTGAAATCCTTGAAATGGATTCTGAATCTAAATAATGTACTTACTAGAAGAAATTCTGTTGGAATACGAAACTATAAGGAACAAAAGTGTAGGAACTGTGTAAGACTATACGGATCTCAACCAAAACGAAGATGCAATGAAATGAAACGGTTCTCCCCGCTGCCTATGTGGCCCGACTATATGTACATGACCTCATGAAGAAAAAGAGGGAAGAAAAAAATTGAAATTATTATCGGAATCACCACACCCAGGTCTACCTCACTCAAAGGGCATGTTTCAGAGAGAGAGAGAGTCACTTGAAATCAACTCAGAGCCAAGGGTCAGCCCTTTTATTAGGCAGACATAAACTTTGCCTCTACCTGGAAATAATAGTTGAGGGGTCGTTCCAAAACTAAATGAAGATGAGGATGAAGAGAGCTATTGAAATTACTCTACCATGGAAACGACTAACGCGTATGTATTTTCTTATGCTATTACATTACAAAGCCTCAATGATTTTTCCAAAAGATAACCCCAGCAAATTCGGTCCGATGTAATTTTCTATAGAATTGTAGGGCACAAGGATTTAAATGAAATGTTTACAAAAAAAGTTAATTCCTATTCTTTTAACTTTAAGGCAAATAATCATCATCTCCCAGGTGCTTTACCACCCCTCGGGTTCAAATCCACTCTATATTATGATCTCCTTTTATGCAATGCACACTGTATACTTACAGCTTAAGCACTTACATATTTAATTGGAACTAATAAGTCATAAACCTTTGGGTAATAATAAAGGGTGCATTTCCTAGAGCCAAGAATTTCCAATGGAAACCTTTAGTGTGAAACTATAGCCCCAAAACTTAAACGGACAAGGTGCTCTAGGAAAAATAAAGCTTCTCATGGCTATTTCTACACATGAAAAAAAATAAACGTTTTTCTCGTATTTTCTTATATTCTTGATATTCGGAACGTTGTGGTTATTGTTGTGCCTTAATTTCACATTTAACTTCGCCCATGGGATACATATATACGCTAGTCATGCATGACAAGACCGACTACAAGGGAAAAGCTATGGAGGACGATTATGAAGACAAGCTTTCATGTTTAACGTTCAACAACTCCGTCTTCCTTCAGTCAAAATGTAAAAAGAAAAAAAATAAGCATATAAAAGTGACAGGAAGAGATCTCATGTAACCGTTGAGTCCTCAGTATCACACTACACGTATCATTTCACAAGAAGAGCTAATAGAGTGAACCCCGAGCAACAAGTGGTTATGATACGATGGTGGTTCTCGAGTACCCTATTGTATATTAGTAACTTTGTATCTACTCCAGGCAAATGAGATGGTACTATCTGCTTGAGTATCTACAACAATGTATACTGTAGTATTTATATATGTATAAGTATATATGGAATGGAAACCTGGCCCTAGGCTCCAGGACCAACCTCGCCACCTTTCCTCATCCATAACAATACATTATGATTGACCTTAATGAATTCTCAGTTGATGTGGGTCTTATTTCAATTGCCTTTTTCCTCATCCCATAGGAACAGCATTAGTGAGCTTAGAGAGGTAATGCATAATGTTAGAGCACCTCCCTTCAACAATACAAGTCGTACTTCTATCCCTATTAATACGGGGAATGGATGAGCTTAAAAAGTATATGGAAAGGGAAAGATTGCCGGACAACTCATTTCGTATTCGTCTAAGGTTCACCACAATTACTCCATCAGGAGATGGAGGTAGGGCTTGGCCTATAACTAAATCTTGTTTAAAGTACCAACATTTTGTTAGGGGAACCTTTGTAATTCCGTAAGCCTCACTTATTATCTATCTTCACTCTCTCTCTCTCTCGGACTCTCTCTCTCACTGGAAGATAGTTCAGGAGGTAATGTCCAAGGAAAAATAATATCCGAGGTCAGACACACAAAAGTTGTGTACGTGGGCGTGTGGTTGTCAGGAACATGGTTAATGCCCTGCATTTAAATTCTTCACAGATCTATTATGATTTCTTTCTTTCTCTCCCGTCTGTATTTTTAGCTCCGTAAATTACTCCTGACCCAATTTCCATTTGACTTTCTCATCTCTCATATCATCTTTGGACGTTATGTATTAGAGGTAGATATGTGGAAAAAATTAAATAAGTAATCTTTGCCACAGCTGGGGAGGAATTTGAATCAACAAAAATCCTCAATTGAGTTCTCCTTCTCACAATAACAGTATCTATTTATTTACCCATTGACCTCTCCACTATTTCAATGTAGTTTGATGTTATCTTTAAAAATGGATTTCCATAATTTATATTTATTACTTCATTTATTTGATCAAATAATAATATTATTCATGAAATTTTTATAACTCTCCTTCTTGCTTATATGCTCTTGCCAACGGCAAATTGCTATTTAAATAAGAATAATTTCAAAGACACTAGATACATTCCCTGTCCACGTTCAGCCAGGTTAACTATATAAAATAGAAAGAGAAGAAAAAATAATCTTGTAACATTTTATTTACTTGTATGATTGATAGCAACCTTTTAAATCTGAACTTCATAACCTTTTTGCTTTTTTTATACTCCACTGCAAAAATCTAATTACATAGGAAAATCAAATGTACCTATGCAGCCCGAACATGTAAATAGAAAAACGGACACACTCACGCTCAAACCCAATATCATCATATATGATCTGCAAACCTGTAATGTGATGTTCACAATTAATTAGAAAAGTGAACAACACAATAATTCTAGAGATTATAATTTTTTTCTACTCATATAGTAGTCATGATTCCCATCAAGCTATACATATATTAATGTATTGATGCAGAAAAAAATCCTCAAATTAGCTATTCATTGTAAGAGGAGAGAGAGATAAAGAAGGGAAGAGCGAATAAGTGATTACCATTGGGACCGCCAAGGCTTATCATTACCCACGATCATTAACATCATCAAGTGTAGGATGAAGTTCCATCCCAATTCAATATAAACGGGTCATTACATTAAAACTCCCTCTTAATTTCCACCACTACCAATATCCACGGGAAAATTCCGGTTTTTTCTTAAACAGCCGCAATTCCTTCCAATACATATCTGATATGGCCACTGGACAGCCAATGTCGTTATGACCACCCTTTCAGGATTAACACACTTGATTTCTACACACTTGAAAAAATAATAATTCATTTTTTTCTTCCCTTTCATCCTTTTCAAAAATGTGTATCAACAATGTGTATATGATTTTATACAATCAACTCTCCTCACACAATCAGTGAGTGCATGAACAGTAACGTTTTAAGAACAAAGACTCAATGCAATGTCCTGGTAGTCAATGAGGAGAAAATTACATGGAGGATGTCAGTTGAAAAAGAAGAAGAAGAAGAAGAAGAAATCAGAAAAAAACAATTTACAAGTAAAAGATGAGAATAAATGAAAATAAAAGAGCTCCTATCAAGATCTACAGCTGGAAAAATAGGAGATACGCTTTGTATTTTCCCTACACTTATGTGTGTAGGAAAAAAGCCTTATTTCCTTATAAAACGCTTTACTTATAAAAAGGATTAGTTGAGCTATGACGCTCGTACTGGTGGATATGGAAGTAAAGTTCCAAAAACTTTTCACAATATTATTAAACTCACTCACCAACCATGGAGATAAAGATAGAGAGAAGCGCATCCACTCTTTAAGTCCATCCTGCTTTCTTTTACGCTTCCTCAACTCACCACACTACCAACTTTTACATAGAAAATGCATATGAATAAAATACACTTGCGGCAACATGTTTCATTGTAATACCTCCAGTTCCTTACACAATGGCTTAAAAAAACGTTTCAAATGATTGACCGAGCAAAGGAAACAGGTGCTCGTGCTTCTGTTCTTTTCCCCCTTCTTTCTTTCTCTCTCTCTACATTATTTTTTACCTTTGTTGCCCATTAGAATCGGCGTTTTGTGAATCTAAATATAAATTATGTTATTTTCTCGTTAGGTTACAGTGCAGTGGTAAAAAGGTTTTTTAGTAAGCATTAGATTTACGACGCCAAAACGGGTATAGACTTTTATATCCAACAATAAGTCAAGATTTTCATGCATCTTTTATTTTTTTTACTCTCACAGACATTTTACGTCTTGATAAATGATCCATTTTTACGATAGAATCTGAACTGGACTGTACTTATTTTTAAGATTGCACTTTATTAGGCTTGAGCTGAAAATTTATTGCTAGAGTGCGTATAAAATAAGGCACCCAAAAAATAAAAGTACTAATTAACTATGTTTGAGAGGAAAGAGGAAGCTGTAATTTTTTGACAACTTATCCTTTTAAGTGTAACTTTATCACGTATAGTTGTGAAGGTTGGAAAAGCTTCACTTTTTTTACCTACAGATTTTTATTTTTAATTGTATGAAATATTACAACCTGCTTTTCCCTCTGTTATAATATCTGATCATTACATAGCTTGAGATATTGCATTCGTTGAGATATTTTTACTTGAATGATCCAAGAATGTAAGCAATTCTACGCAATAATTGTGGATCCACTAGGTTAGAAAAGATTAATAGGCAATAAGTGTAGCTTTGAAAAGATTTGATTATTTATTATGATAACAAATCTGGGGATACTTTTCAGGATAATACTCATGCTTAGTACGGTGGTCTGGCTGTATGGACTTGAGTGGTTTACAAAAAGCATTGTATATGTAGCTATAGTTGGTCCGAAGCCGAGGCTCTAAGTTGTTCCATTTAAAAATTAAAGTAGGACTGGATTAGTATAGATATATATTTATAAGGGAAGTTGTGATTCCAGTTTTATTCCAGCTGACATGCTCATAAAATCTGATGAATTTGACAGATATTCTGTAAATGAGTTACGCTCATTGTTTTATTGAACCAGTCCGGAGGTAGTTGTAGGAATTAATAACTGTCAAATTGTAGATAATAAAAATGTTTCACTCCACTTAAATTGGTGTAATGAATGTTGCGTTGGAGAAACTTTTTCAAATTAAAGGACTTACGAACCTACGCTATTTATGCTAGTATGCTTTATAGCATACAAATTGTAAGAACATTTAGTGTCAAATAGTATAGATATACTTATCATTTTACTAACAATGTACCTCAGGGATTTTATTTTCCAGGGGTTCTCTCAAGCCTTGAAATAGTAAAATTACTATGTCTAGCTGAGACTTTGTGAATTAACAGAGCTTGGAATAGAACCATAATTATTTGAAAAGAGACCAATGATATTTGGTTCAATTGGTATTAGCCGTTTAAAAGTTGGTGATTAGTGTGGAAAATTGAGAGATGCACGAAATGATGGAGATTGAGTAAAAGCGCTCTGGGAAGTAAATAGTAACTTATGTTGAACAAATAAAAATTAATTCCCACGATAAAAGCCATGGGATGATGTAATAAGTATGTAATGGTTTGAGATTTTAAAAAAAGCGGCGTGTATAATTATTATTACGTAGGACCCAAATGGAGAGCAGAACCCCCCAAAATAAAATCATAGCTTGCCATGCTTTTGATAAGTTGTTGAGTTAAGGAGTTAATAATTTTGGGGTTTCTCAAACTAGAAAATAATTATTTTCAGGGCGTGAGAAACTCCATGTAGCATTAGGGCTTAATGTAGCGTGCTAAAATTGAACGCCCCATTATATCACTCTTATGGTTATTATCAAGATATAATTTCCAAATATATACATATAGCTATACCGTGTTGATTAGAGACACCATTAGATCTTATTATAAAGTTGGTGTGTTTTTATATTATTACCCGTGCAGTGTTCCCTCACGTATTACTCTCCTTTTGCTGTACGATACCTCCGACAATCCAGCCCAGGGACGTGATTATGATGACAGGAGGCTTTGCCTTCAACCTATCTCAATGTTGAAAAAAAGTGTTATATCGGGATTTTCTAGTATTTATTGTTTGGTTGATTTAGTGCCGCTTCTGTTATTATTATTATCATAAATATAATTTTTAAAATATCCTTACAAAATAGACAACAATCATGTATAATGGCTGAGTGTACCGTGAACATTTCTATATTAAAAGCATTAATTAAAGGACCTTTTATGCCCAATTTCAAAGGCATTTTTCAAAATAATCATCGTAAATATTCACAGGCTTAATATTTCTCAGCTCCTCCGCCTCACCAGAATTAAATTCTTATCTGATAAAAATATGTTTTGGAAAAGGCTCATTGGCTTTTCTATCATGAGGAATCCTGACCCTTCCAAATGTATTTGAGCTTGATGATATTATGTGCACATCTCAACTTAGAAATTCATAACATACTTCAATGAAATTCCATATGGTTGTTGTATCCCAGCCTATATTACAGCAATTAAGCTATCTAATTTTTATTACCTTGCGAATGATTCCCAATCTACATACTGGAATATGAAAGGGACCGGGTGGATTTTTTCCATGTAAGTGCTCAATACTTAACAAGTAATCATGGTAATTAGTTTCGAATTACTTTCTATCTATCAGTTGGAGACCTTTCAACTCTTGACGGAAGGTTTGAATATTTCATGTTTTTTTTTCTCTCTCTCTCTCACCCTCACTCTCTAATTTTTCTCTGGACTTTATACACAGACTATTTGTGAAGAACAAAGATATTTTCCTATGGAAGAAGAACTACTACCAGACCGCTGTAAAAATATGTGGAGGGGGAAAATGTCGGGACAACTAATCACGTCAATCAATATGGAAACATTAAAGAACCTCCGCCTTGATTTGAACTCATTTGTCCACAGAACCATATTTCTCTGGCGTCTCTTTCACCTTCCCCAACCACCGCAATAGCTTGTAAATCATTTTTTATTTATTTTCTTGTCCCTTTGGACCTCACAATAACTTGTATAAAATTATTTCTTCAAATTTAATACAGCCGGTTGAGCAAGTATTTTATCTGAAAAAGTTAACGTTAATCTGATTAATAGAAATCCTCTGCTTTTAAAATAGTTCAAGTGGTCACAGAATAAGAGTCACTCAAGAAAAGGACATGGAAATATTTACTATACTCTGACTATCAAAAATCTTCTCTTCTCGTCAACATCCCATTACTCAAGTGATTCGAGGAGGATTACTCTCTCTCAAATTGTCCAAAGGAAATGTACAGGTTTTGATGGATATTAAAAGGACATTTTAACTTCCAAGGATCCCATTAATAACCAACAAACTCATCCTTACAACAAGTTATCAATCTCAAGAATTATTTGCAATTGATTGACGCTAACGTAGAATATGTACGTAATGGATACATCTATAGTTTTTTTTAATTTCTAAATTAATTCAATGTACTACAAATTGCATTCATGTTTTTCCTGACGGTGGTACATTGAAAGCAAAAAATTGCATACTACGAAAGTATACACTAAAAATGTACTGAGTGAATAAAATATGTATCTAAAAATGTGATGATGAGGGAGAAAAAAAGGATGATCTGATAAGATCAACCAAATCAGATTAAAGATTGGAGGGAGGAGAGGAATTCAAGTCACGAGTCCTTTAGTCTGACATTGATGGAATGACATGTCATCACATTTTCCTAATCATATATTCGTACTTTTCTCCCTGGCAAAGATTCAAAAATCGTGGGATTTGCATCCACAAGAGAAACAGATCCCTACAAATTTAGCTCCTTTCACTGCATTACTCTGTGCACTATAACCTTCCCAAAACTTTACATCTTGTACAAACTAACGAGAAAAAATCTTATGCATTTATTTATACAAATAATTAAACCAGAGCATGCCTTTAAAAGTAACAGGCTCTTAAGAGTAAACAAAAGGAGCATAAAATACGTCAGAAATAAAATCTTGCAATTTTTATTATTATTATTATTATTGAGGAGAAAATTTTTATAAAGCTAAAATGAAAGGAATTTTCACATGATGTCAGCAAAAATCCAAAGGTTTAACTATACATCAGCATTATGATGATGATCCTAATCCTCGCTCTTCTTTTTCTACCTCTCAATTTTTTCTCCTGCCCTGTGGACAGAGAAACGTTTTTGAAAAAAACGTGTCTTTAACAGTTACATATTATATAGCAGGGGTGTATGTACTACAAGAAGAAGAATAACAAGTATGATGTATTCACATAAAAATAGTGGAAAAAATTGTATCAGAACATGGTTGCTAAAGGGAGTATGAGCACAACGGGGAGTCTTTGGATGAGTGTGCGAACTAGGGAAGCAGTAAGCATAATACAAACAGCCCGAATCATGTAGTATTTAAATATTTTTTTTATCTTCATCTCATAACCCAGGACTCCTTGTTGATTTATGAGCCTCTTGATTTTTTTCCAAAACTCATTTTACTTTGTAGGACTTGACACTTTGCTTGTTGGACGGTTTGGAAAATTGTAAAAAAAAACAGGAATTTAATCTTTCCGAGCTACTCCACCATGCATCTTAATGTATTACTCAAGTTTACTGCAATTTACGTCATATAATTTGAAATGAGTAAATATCATAAAGTATTATCTACATAATAAATGCTTCTATCCATATAGTTATATGTGAAACGTTAATAACTATAAACTCGAGTATTTGGCACCCTTTAGACATGCTAATACCACGTTACTACTTAAATTATTGATAGGCTTGTGTTAAAAAGCATATTATCATCCAGAAAATGTTACCATGTCGATCGACGTTGAAAATTCGTGCAGAAAATTATAATTCCCTGTTATATATGATACGCTCATCTATACGCTCTAGACAAATGTTAATGGTTCAAGTCTACGAATGGTTTTTTTCTTATAGATGATACATAGTTAAATGTGTTATGAGCAATAAGAAAATCCACTTCCTTGGAGGTATGGCAAATCAAGAGCAAAATACAAGTTTTGTAATCTTGTTGGTTTGAACATTTGATCCATCATTTTTGACAGAGTACCTCAATCTATTGTCGAAATTATGACCGGGTATCATGTTTATAAACACGGGTCTTGTAAGCATCCTTTTCCAACCTTATGCCATTCATCGTATTGTATTTTCCAACATGTGTGAAAAAGACTTCACGGTCTGATCTTATGTTATTAAATGTGGAAAAAAACATTGCTCCTGATTTTTTTCATTATCCGTGTACATCTTCTTGTAATAATATTCACTTCATCACTTAACACCATACCTGTAATTTTCAACGATAAACAATAAAGTCTAAGAGTTTACAAAGATACAAGGTTTTTTAAAACACAGGAGCATATAGCAATTTGCTAGATTTTCAGAACATTGTAGCTACTTTTCCATGCTTGGTCTTATCACTAGAATTTTGAACTATTGTACATACAGGGAGAAATTAAATCTTTCATTCAATTCAACGCAGGCTCCCCCATGACTTATTAAGGAAAATTATAGGGTGCAGTTAATATTTTGTAAAATCTCTCATTTTCAGATTTTTTTCTTCCACTGCTGCACTGATACGATTATTACATTAAAGAGCTTTTACTTAGAATTTTTACTCTTTGATTTGAACCTTACTACTTATTAGCTCATTCATAAAACCCTTTGTGCTTCCAAGCTTATCAAGTTAAAGCCCTTACGTGTTGGTGCGTTTCTTGACAATTTAACAATGAGTAAAAGATTATAAATCAGTATAATGTTCCCAATTAAAAACATTGTTGAGAAGGATGAGGATATTGCTACAGAGAAGAGCGTAATATAATTAAGTGTGAGTACAAGCTAATTTTTCAAAGAAATGCGGAGTTACGCATGAAATCCGAAACCACGAGTTTGAGCTGAGGAGCTCTTCTTTTTAAAAAAAGAGTTTCATATCATTAATTACTCCCAAGGTTATGCCAACTAAAGGCACTGACGTGTAGAAGTTGTTGAAAACACATAACTGGGAAGGTGTATATGTCTTGTACCTACAAATTTTTATTCTTTTCTTATTTATATATTCTCCCTTGAAGAGAAAAACATGGTTGTTCTTTACTTACTTACTTGAACGTGTAGAGATAGTTACAAATTATTTTTTAACATGAAATTTACAACCAAACCACTCGACACTTCCCACGCTCAAATGATAACAGGTGAATTAGCATGTAAAAACATGTCAACCTCTAATCATGCAGGTTTCAATTACTATAATATAAGGAACTTGCCCTAAAAATATACTTGTCCTGTTGAAGCTGAAGGTAAAAAAAGATTTTTTTCAAAACATACATTTACGTGCATACTAAATTTGACCTTCGATAAAGAACCGGAGTAAGAAACCAGATTTTTAAGGATGGGTGTTAGCTTTTTCTGGCTTAGCTTACTCTATGTACTTTTACAGTAATTAGAATAGTGTATAGAATAAGACAAATTATAGCAAGAGATTTTCGTAAAAATTGGTTAGATTTGTAAAGAATATATAGGAGGGCGTGAGGAGGAATCTAATTTACATATTAAGTAATTATTAAATGCATAGGAATAAGGTGAAATTCGAATTAAAACCCAGTTAAATATTAATGTAAACAAGTTGAGAGAAGTTAGAGAAGATGAGAAGTGCCAGGGTCGATGGTATAAAAAAGATTTATGAGCTTTGGAAGAACAACAAACTTACTTAGAGAAAGGTTGTTAGCCAATTTTAATTCACTAACTTTCGTGTTATGTAGGAATGAGTCGGAGGGAACCGGAGGAACTCTTTTAAGTGAAGTCGAGAACGAAGACACGGAGAGTAACAGTAAATAAAATAAATGTGAAGCCGATGATAATGATGATGGGAATTGGACAGGATTCCCAGAAATAAAGATCAAATGAATACGATAAAAATGTTAATTTTCTTGGCCCATTCTTATATCACACATTATTATTCGCTCGTCACCGTAAATACCAAATCTAGATTTATTGTTCTCTCCCCTTCAGAGAGCCTTTAGGAATTACTTGGAACTCATCTCTCCGCAAGTTGTTGTCTCATATAGACAGAGAAGACATGAAAGACACGCGTGGACATATTACATTACAATTTTCGCGTGTATGGCAAGACATTGGACAAAGTTACAAGTTTTTTTTACTATATACCTAGTCATTCTATTGTATTTATGTATATTTTTCCACCTCACGCCTCATGTACAAATTCACATATGCTATAGCCTATTGCCTATACATAGTATAGGATGATGATACTTGAGTATTTATCCGCTCATTTGTAGACAGATTATATTTTAATGGGACAAATGCTAAGACAGTTTGTCAGTTTGAGCGTTGGCAGTCTCATCCTCAGTAACATCATACTTTTGGTCTCGACTTAACCAAACCACCATGGCATCATGAGCAGGAACAAGAACAAGTAAATTTCAAATGCTATTCATTACTCCAGTGGAAAAAGCACTACATCAAAATGGCAAGGCAGGGAAAATGGGCGTCAGAACCTGGAGTCATAAATCAAGACTTTGTACAATTTTATTCTCGACCACATGGAAGTTGCTCCTTTACGTGAATCCAAATCCAATCTCAGTATCTCAGCCAGTAGAAAATTCATGCTGCTGTTGAATATTATACCATTTATACGTGTAGGTAATCCAAGTAAGTGTAGATTCCTATTGGTTATAGTGTGTGATATACGGAAGAATGTTTAAAGTTGAGAAATCTTGAGAAAAAATCATATTTTTACTTCACGTTGCGTTGGAAAATTAATGAAATTATTCCTATGCTTAAAGGTGCTCAAACTTTGGTGGTGGTAATGTTGGAAATACAAATAAGGTGCTCTAAACAAGGGAGACAAATTCAATTGGTACTGTTCAGGAAGGTTTTCAATAATAAAAGTAGAGATTAAATGTTAAAGGGAAAACCTTTTGCTTTCTCATCTATCGTAGTAGGGTCCTTCATCAAACGTATATGTACATAAGGTGCATAATTATATATATATATATATATATCTATATATATATATGTAGCGTTTGCACTAAATATTCCATGCATAAATTGACACGGCGTGTGTACGTGACAGAAAAAATTAACTGGGAAATATTTCTTGCTGGTCCCAAGCCTTTTATTATTGTTCTCAAAAGTCATTGATCTCCAGGTGGAAACCAATTAACCTTCAAGAGGAGAGAAAAATTTCATTTAAAATATGTCAAAGTCCTAGCAAAAATAACATCTAAATTCTATTTCTCACTGAATATATATACACTCATTCAGACTTGGTTGGTTATTCATTACCCCTGGGCCCATGGGTTTTAACTAAGCAAAATCCTTTTTTATAATGAGCGACAAATTTACGGCAGGGACATGACTTTCCTGTTTTCAGCTACTGACGTGCCTACACAGTGCAATGGTACTATTTTCTCCGTATTCCTCTCACACTACTTTTCTGTGTGATCCCCCTAATCCCATAATAAAAATTTACAGAAGTTGCCACAGCTATTGTTTACGCAAATAAATACTACTAAAAGCAATTTCACAGATCTCCTCAACATTATCACGTATTCGGGTTTAAATTAAAGCTCATAACAATAATTCCGACATATGTAAAAAAGCACGTAGGGATTTCTTGAGGGAAAGTAACAAAACAGCATCCAATAATTTTGTGCTACCAGAAGACGAGCCAAAGATCTTCTAAGGAACAATTTTTACTATTATTTTCATAGAGAGAAAGAAATAATAACTTTATTTCACTGACACTACAACAGTGTTTGCCTCGCGACACAGTATAATTTTACA